>VYZP01064622.1:1161-13416 GCA_013400635.1 Hypocryptadius cinnamomeus | reverse complement strand
TCCCTCCTCCATCCCTCCTCCATCCCTCCCTTCCTCCATTCCACCAGCATCTCTCCACCCCACCAGCATCTCTCCATCCTGGTGAAAGCTCAGTTTGCTGCCAGAGATATTTGATCCAGAATGAAACCATGCACTGGGGTTGAAGGTTTTTTTTTTTTTTTTTCCTAGCTGTGCTCAGCTCCTTTGTAAAGAGTTTCTGTTACACAGAATCTGGAAAAGTGTCTTTTATTCTTCAGTGCATGTTTCTGATTAGTATTGGAAATGAACATGAATTTTTTCCCCTTTTTTTTTTAAACTGTATTCCTTTTGAGGTTAATGTTGCAAGTGGATTTAAGCTAATGGAAGAGAAGCTGTAATTGTGTGGTTCACTGGACTCAGAGCCATAGAGATTCTTCTTCCTTTGCTAATCTGCACCCAGATGTCCCTCCCTTGCAGTCCCTGGAGCCCCTGTGTCCCCAGCTGTCTCCAGTGACACCTCCATGTGACACCTCCATCACTCCAGAGGTGATGTCCTGTGGCATCATTGGAGCTCTGCAGCTCAGCCTGCAGCAGCTGGAGCGTTGGAGGAGCCATGGAGGCAGTGGTTGTGCAGTGTGGATCAACCCATGGGTGGGATTTCCTCCTGTTAACAGCTCCAGCTCTTCTCCAGCCACTCTTTTTTATCCCTGGAGCTTTCAGAGCCTGTCTGGGTGAAGCAGGGTGAGATGCAGCTGTCAGTGAAGGTAATTCACTGCCCACTCTCTGGATGGGACCTGTGCCATGGGTACAGCGAGAGGGATTGCACACCCTGAGCGGTCTGGGAGTGTTGGGATGGACCTGCACAATGGACAAAGAGTGGAGAACCCTGTCCCACCAGTCTGCACTGGTACCTGGGCAGGGCAGTGACATCCTTGCTGTCCTCTGTGTGCTCCTAGGTGACAGCAGGAGGGCCTGGGGGGATGGCAGAGGGCAAGATGGGGTGGAGGAGGTGGGGCTGGGTGTGTGCAGTGCACAGGGGCTGCAGGTCCTACCCTGGGGGGAGCCAACCCTGCCAGCCTGTGCTTTAAAAGCTGCTGCTAGTGTGCAGGTGCTGTGACCCCTCTGAAGGGTTATTCTGCTGAGGAGCCCCCACCACCCCAGAACTGGAACCATCCCAAGGTAGCTCCGTGATTTTCCCGGAGCTGTAGGCCCCAGGAAGTCAGCAGGAGTGTGGATATGTCCAGAGCAGCTCTGTTCTTGGATGGAGACATCTCCAGTGCTGTGTGGACACCCTGCAGTGCTGTGCTGGTGGGGAAGGAAGTGAATTATCTGAGCTCAGACCCTGCAGTCAATACATGTAACAGAAGCAAGGGTCACGCTGGCTGCTCAGATGAGCTGGTGCCTCCTTGCTGACTCCAGCACAGTGTGGGATGGCTCCTGCTGGCTTGGCCCATCCCTTTCCATCACCACCTTTGTTTGGCTTGGGTTCTTTTGTTTGTTTGGTTTTGTTTTTTGCTGGGCTGCGTAGAGAGAGCGAGTTCCTGAGCTGCATCCGCACTGTTTGTCCTCACCGCGTGGTTTCTGTTGATAATGGGAGCTGCTCACTTGTCCTTTCGAGTTCTACATCATGGCAGTGTAAGCATGGGTGGCTTACTGTGAGGAGAAAATCAATCTCATGTGGGCTCTCTTCACTGGTACATGTATGGTGGGTTTTCTCCTTGGGCCAGGTATTATGAGCTCTCAGAGAACCCATCACACCCGAGATAGCCCAGCTACCCCAAATGGCATAAAATTAGCAGGATGGCTTCTGTGGCAGCATTGGGAACAGAAAGCTTTTAATAAAAGGCAAAATAGCAAAGCTCTTACAGAGAAAAACTGAGCCAGAGGCAAGAGGTTCTTGCTCCTGCTAAAACACCTCACAAAAGTGATTATTTTCTTTGTTCTCTACTTTTTCTAGTGAATTGCTGAGTCAAGACTTTTTGGCCTCTGTCCAGTTGGGTAGCTCTAGGTTTGAGGTGAAGTCCTAAAGGTCCTATGAGGTGTCTTTTTGCCAAATTGAGGAGAGAAACTTCTGAGTTTTTTGCCTTTTTAAGGAGACAAAGGATGATTTGGTCACTCTGACAACAGGGAGCACATTCCTACACATGTACCCAGAAGGTTTGGTGTGTATCATCCAAAAACTCTGGTGTGTTCTGGAGAGTATGCATTGACTTTGTTGGAGATGAGCATCTCTGGCAATTCCCTGGTTAGCTCTAGGTGTAGATTCAGCCAACTCAGCCAGAAATGTCCCACTGGAGATTTCTCCAGAAAACCTGGATTCCATCCCCTGCAGCAGGGTGAGCACCCAGAAGGTGCTCCCATTTCAATACTGGGGTGCTTTGCATCCATTGTGTCGCATCAGCAGCTGCAAGAAGCATGAAACAGTAGAAAATATTGTCTGGAGGGAGCAATTTAAAAGTGAGCCTGGCACTGACACGATCGTAGGGGCAATTCTGGGCTTTGTCAGTCGTGAAGAAGACCCCAGAGAAGCTCAGAGGTTTCGGGTGCTGCTGCCTTTCTGCTGGGCCATATGGCCCCAGCCCGTGGATCTGGAGGGAATTAGTCATTGATTATAAAATGGGAAAAAAAACTTGCTCAGTGAGTGAGCCAAGGTGGAGCTGAGCTGGGCTTTGTCCTGCTGAGGCACATCCATGGGTTTGAACGAGCCACTCTTGGCCTGACTGATTTTTAACTGTTGGGCTTTTCCGTTCTGAATTCCTCCTGGTGGGAGCGAGGGGAAGAATTCCCAATTTCAGCTAAATAAAGCACATTGCACTGTGGTTCTTAGTCCAGTGTGCTCCAGTGCCTTTCCAGCGTGGCTTGAGGGCGTTTGCACGGTGCTGAGGGAGGGCTCACAGACACTGTGTCTGCCCTGGAAATGGTTCATTTTCATTTCACAAACGTGGGGCTCAAACTGCTGCTCCCAAGCTATAAATAGAGGTAACCCCAGAACAGGCTCAGCAGCTGATGCTCTCTGCTCCTACCCCCTCCCTGGCTTCTTGGCAGTGTGTTCACAGCAGCATATTTTTAGCTGTTGCTTTCTCGTTATTTATTTTATTTTTTTTGCCAGGCTGCCGGCTTTCCCTGCTGTTTATCTGCTTTCCAGGACTGTGTCTGGATCCTCCCTCTGGAGGGGCAGTGGGGCATCACAGATAGCAAGCTTGGCTCAGACTCTGCAGCTCTCCCTCCTCTCTCTAGATTTTCTGTGAAGGTATTGAGCTGCCTGGATGAATTTCATGTTTGCTCCTCATTTCCCCCTTGTCTGAGAAGGGATGAACAGCATTATTATGTATTATTAATGTTGTTAACAGTCAGTGAAGCAACAGCTGTCAGAAAAATCTCCTCCTAATGGTGCCTCCAACACAGAACAAATCAACTCAGCTCGTTGAAAAAAGGGTGAGAATGGTAATTCCAGCTCCCCAGAGAAAACCTGGGAGACAGGGCACACAAACAAACCCTCAGAAGGGATAAAAGCCACAGGCTCAGCCAGGGCATGGATGCTCCCATGGCTGTGCTGGATGCTCCAAGTCCTGTGTGTGTTTTTCCACTGCTGAAGTCGTTGCTGAAGGGAATAAAGCTGATTTCCTAGATGTGATCCTGTCCAAGCTTGTGAGCTCCTCGTTCAGCTTCCGTCCTGCCCCGCCGCAGACTGAAAGAAGGCTTTGAACATGAAAGGCTGTTTTAACCAGCTCAGCATGGCTGCAGATCTGCATTCCTCAGCCTGCCACCCATCAGGGATGGTTTTCTGTGCTTTTTGAGCAATTCTGAAAGCTGGGTTTCAGCACTGCACCTTGCCTGCACACGGGGAACTCAGAGGTGGTGTGTCTGCACGGAGCAGAGCTGGGATGTGACTGCTCTTGCAGCCTGGCTCAAGAAGAGCTGTTTAAAAATCTGTTCAGCAGAGGAAATAGGGATTTTCATTCTTGCTAGTATCCAAAAAAGCAGTAGGCATTTAGAGAGGCGAAAAGAATTAGGAAAAATATTCGGAGACTGGGAATTAGTGCACACAGGGAACTCAGAGGTGTTGTCTCTCTGCCCAGAGCAGAGCTGGGATGTGACTGCTGTTGCAGCCTGGCTCAAGAAGAGCTGTTTAAAAATCTGTACAGCAAATGAAATAGGGATTTTTATTACTTGCTAGCATCCAAAGAAGCAGTGGGCATTTAGAGAGGAAAAAATAATTTAAAAGAAGATTCAGGGACTGGGAATTAGTGCACACAGGGAACTCAGAGGTGTTGTCTCTCTGCCCAGAGCAGAGCTGGGATGTGACTGCTGTTGCAGCCTGGCTCAAGAAGAGCTGTTTAAAAATCTGTTCAGCTGTTTAAAAATGTTCCTCTGTTCAGCAGAGGAAATAGGGCTTTTCATTCTTGTTTGAGTCCAAAAAAGCAGTAGGCATTTAGAGAGGAGAAAAGAATTAAGAAAAAGATTCAGGGACTGGGTTTAATAGCAAAAATATGTTTAAAATTTAAAATGCACAAGTTTCCAGAAGCTTCAGCCCTTGTCCTGCTGTCAGTGATGGAAAGTGAGGCTGGCTGATGGGTGTAGCCCCAATCTGCCCAGTTGCAATGCAGGTAAAGCTCTTGAGCAGACAGGCTGGGTGTTCATGTGTGGGGTGCACAGTCCTGGCTCTGTTTTTGGCTCTTTGGGGGCAGGAAAAGGCTCTTTCTGAGGAGGGGGTGGCTCTGGGTGGTGCTGCCCATGGGCTCTCCTGTGTTGCCCTTTCCCAGGAGCAGCCCTGTGGTTCAACCACATCACGTTGTAGGCACAGAGGCTTTTTATGTTAGAAAAGGAAAGGGACAGTGCAAACACACACGTGCATGTGTGTATATATATATATATATATATAAATTTATATACACAAGCACAGGCTTCTGAGCATGAAATGCTTTTTCCATGTCCAGCTGCCAGGTAGCTCTTTTCCCTTCCCTCCCTCTATTCCAGGCCTTACTGGTATTAAAGTTTTCCTGCCTTTTTTCTATATATATCTATTTCTTTTTTAATGTATTTTTTTTCCTTGTATGATGTGCTTTTCTAGCTGACAAGGTTGGTAAGGTTGTGAATCCAGTACAAATTACAGTTTAGAGCTGTTCTGCATTTTAAATTGATGCTGTTTTAATCACTTTGCTTCTTGTCCAACAGATCTGGTAGATGGTGAGAAGATAATTTAAATAATATAATTGAATGATATCACCACCCTCAAATCCTGGGGGCTTCTTACCTGTTTGCAGGTAGAAACCCTGACCCAAGGTTTTTGTGTGCTGAGGCAGGGTTTGGAATGAGCTGAGGAGCTCTTGTGGCTTGGTAGCTCCAGCTTCTCCTGCCCAAGGTGATGGACACTGTCCTGGAGCTGGTGTCCATCCTGGACCCCATCCTGCAGGACCCCCAGAGGCTGGAGGGCCACCAGACCTTCTGGGAATGTCCATCCCAGGGCATCAGAACACTGGGGGGGATTCCAGGATACAGCATCCCACCTCAGGTGCTTCACTGCATTTATTGCATTTACCACTTTTATTGGGGTAAAAAAACCAGAAACCAATGTACAAATCCATGGTGTTTTAACTAAATGGGAATTCTGGGGATCTAAAGGACAATTCAGGTTCTTGCTGTCACAATCATCATCTTACAAATAGTTGGAATGGCAGAGAAATTAAGCAAATTGATGATGGATTAATTAATTAATTAAACAAGTTGATGGTGATCTGGAGCTACCAGACCTTCTGGGAATGTCCATCCCAGGGCATCAGAACACTGGGGGGGATTCCAGGATACAGCATCCCACCTCAGGTGCTTCACTGCATTTATTGCATTTACCACTTTTATTGAAGTAAAAAAAGCCAGAAACTGAGGCACAAATCCATGGCTGTGTTTTAACTAAATGGGAATTCTGGGGATTTTAAGGAGAATTCAGGTTCTTGCTGAGTGGGAAGCAAGTGCTGTGGCAATCATTGTTTTACAAATAGGCAGCTGGGATGGCAGAGAAATGAACCGAGTTGATGATGGATCAGAAATATTGTTGTAGTCAGCAGGTGCCATGGCTTGCCTGGAGTCTGGGAGGCAGGCAGGCACCTGGGAATTCCTGAGGACTCTCTGGAATGGGTGTGGAAGGGAAGGTGCATCCCCTGTTCCACTGCTCTGTCCCCACAGCAGCGCTCACACATGTGTTCCCAGCATGTGGGTGCAATCCACCCAGAGAGAAGTCTCTGTAAGTGCAGGACTCTTGCAAATCCCTAAATTCCTGTGCTCTCCTCTCCCAGCAAGGAAATCTGCCTCAGGAAGTGCTGCTCTTCTCTCTAGGATAAATTTTCCTGCAGCAAGAGGTGAAGATGAATGTCCCACATGATGATTTCTAGAGTCCCCTCCGGTGTTTCTGGAAACCCTAAATACATTTGTGGGTTTGCTGTGTTTGAATAATTGTCCTGGATTGCCAAGCAAATTGTATTCCATTTGCCATCTGTATGGCAGCTGTCTTCTGTTCAGGGGGCAGTTTTCCTTATCTCTTCCACACCCACTCCTCCCTCAGGGGAGACATCTGCTGATAACAGGCCATGGAATGTCACTGCATGACTGATAAGAACTACAGCATCCCATTGGGAGATGTGAGCCCAGAGGGAGGAGCATAGCATTCCTACCTGGATATAATCTGAGATTCTGGAACACCAGCACGGCTTCTCCACTGGATTCCCAGAGGAACAGCAGCTGCCTCTTCCACTGGATCTTCAGAGGAAGACTCCACCCTTCTACAGGATCCCTGCTCCAGCAGAACCACACCTGACACTCCAGGAGGAATGCAGCCACAATTCCAACTGGACTGCTGCCCACACCCTGACCAGCAGGGTGTCAGTTGTGTTCTGACTCTGTCAGTGCTGTTTTGGTTTACTGCATTGTTTATTTTAGCTTTTTATTTTCTTCCCTAATAAAGAACTGTTATTCCTGCTCCCATATTTTTTGCCTGAGAGCCCCTTAATTTAAAATTTACAGCAATTCAGAGGGAGGGGGTTTATATTTTCCATTTCAGGGGAGGCTCCTGCCTTCCTTAGCAGACACCTGTCTGTCCAAACCAAGACAATAATAATGTTTGTCATCTTCAGGGAAAGGTGGAGGTCTCTCCTGAGGTGTTTTTTGGTTAAAATAATGTGTAACTCTCGCTGGATCTGAGAGATGATTGTGCAAAGCAGGTTCCTCACAGAACTGTGCCTTGCCAGACACAGAGGGATAGCAGGGAGGTAACTGCACACCCCACACTCACATGGATTCCTCATTCCAACCTTCTTCTTGCTTTAGGAATCACCCGGACCTCCAGCGGGAGACTTCGGAAGCTCAGCGACCAGACAAGCCCGAGTAAGTGTGTGAATTTCTCTCTTTGAAACATCCTTATCCAATTAAAAAAAAAAAAAAAAGAAAATAGGGAATGCAGGAGGTGACGCTGAGAAATCTCATTTTCTGCCATGGTTTGAAAGGCAAAGCTTGCTGCTGATAAATGCAGAGCTCTCTATGCTGGAGAAAGAAAGCAGTACATGTAAAAAAAAAGTGAGGTATGTATATATATATATATATATATATATATTTTAAATATATTTTTAAAAGCCCAAACAAAGTATGAAAAGAGAGAGAATATAAAATATTCCTTACTGTATAATGGGTCCAGAGACAATAATTCCCAAGCTCCAACCCAACTCAACACAGGGCAACAGGAAGCAGGAATGGCCTGTGGTTGAAATCCACTTTAGTCATTAGTAGCTCTTTTGGACTCTCCTTAGCTGTTATTTTTTATTGGATGTGCAGATTTATGGATTATAAGTGCTTGTGGCTAAATTTGCAGCCCTAATTGCAGCTTAATGTTTTGGAAGCTGCTTCTGATTCAGAAGGAAGCAGGTGGGAGGGTTTGTTTTTCTTGCAGAAGGTGTTTCCCAGCCTCAGGAAATCAGCAGCAGAATTCCCAGTGCTTGGGAGTACCTGAGGCTGTGTGCTCTGTTTGTTTGTGTGTGCCACGTGCTGGGGCTGACCCTGGAGGTTGTCTGCAAGTGAAAAATGTCACTGTTCTCATCTAAAATACTCCAAGGGAAGCTGAGGCAGCCCATATCTGGGCTTTTCCTTCTGGTAGCTCCTTTTGCTGGCTGTATCAGCCCCTCTGATGAGCCTGTGCTGCTCCCTGGTTCAAACCCCTGTGGGAAACAGTGTGTCTCCATATTGAGGTGCTTTCTACATCCCAGACATTATTCTTCATTAGCAGGTGCTTTCCTGCCACTGAAATGTTCCTTCGTGTTTCCTTCTCTGATACCACACAATCCTGTGGTGATTACAATCCTGCCTGTAAATTTCAACAAGATGGGCACAGATAATTCTTGTCATATTTGGTTTTTCCCTTTAAAAGTTATTGATGTTCCTATTTGGTAGCTGGGGAAAATGGAGCAGCAGAGAAGCTGAAAGCTGTGCCTTGAGCAGTGCCTGTGAGAATCCTGGAATGGTTTGGGTTGGAAGGGACTATTGTATTCCCAGGGAGCCCCAATGAAGGAAGGAATGATGAATCTGATTCCATGTTCTCAGAAGGCTAATTTATTATTTTATGATACTATAATATATTAAAGAATACTATACTATACTAAAGAATACAGAAAGGATACTTACAGAATGCTAAAAAATTAACAATGAAAACTTGTGACTCTCTCTAGAGTCTGACACAGCTTGGCACTGATTGGCCAAAGAGTGAAAACAACTCACACCAGAACCCAATGAAACAATCACCTGTGGGTAAACAATCTCCAAACACATTCCACACAAGCACAACACAGGAGAAGCAAATCAAATAATTATTGTTTTCCTTTTTCTCTGAGGCTTCTCAGCTTCCCAGGAGAAAAATCCTGGGCAAAGAGATTTTTCAGAGAATGTGAATGAGACAAGGCACTTTAAAAACCTTCTAATTCCAGCCTGGATGACCTCCCCTCACCATTGCTGCCTCATTTTCTCTGTTCCCTGTCCCCCCCAACCCCACTCACCTCCTCAGCACCCTTAGTTCAGCTTTCATCCTCTCCTGTCCCCTTGGTCCCTCTGCCACCCAGTTGCTCCCTCCAGGTTGGATTTGCTGTTTCAATCCATCTTCTCAGCCCTCACATCCTGCCTGAGGTCCCAGATGGGCTTATCAAAACAGTGCTTTCCAGCTCTTCCCTCGGCGTGGGTGGCAGCACAAAACCACCCTGGGGGTGCCTTCCTGGAGCAGTGACTTCAGTGCTTTGCTGGGAGCAGTGTGGGATGGGGTTTAGTCATGGATGGCTGCTTGAACGTGCACTTGAAGGTCCTGGGAGCTGGGACACTGCCTGCCTGGCCCTCCTGAGCACTGCTGGCCAGCACAGGGACAGCTCTTTGTGGCACAGGAGGGGGTGGCAGGGGCTGGCACGCTGTGACACTGCCCTGCTGCTGGCATCTGGAGCCTTGCGCCATCACCATCGTCAGTGGGAGGGTGGAATTATGGTCAGAGCATCCCAAACTGGTGTCAAGTGGCAGCAAAAATGCATTGAGTGGTGATTATTGGGGAGTCTTGGTGTGTTGTGTGACACAAACTGTTGTGTTCAGGACAGCAAGAGGCCAGGGGGGCTGAGCTGCATTTTCGAGCTGATGCTTCAGAACTCAGCCACCAGCACAGAGCTGGCAGTTTGGAGCTGCAGAGTGTGTTTATCTTGTGCATATGCACAAACAAACTGCTGCCTCAGCTCTGGCACTGCCTGCTCTCATGTGCAGACAGGACAGAAGGGGGAATTGGTGCAGCTCCAAAGGGAGCTGGGGTGTAGGGAATCCACACTGACAGACACAGCGCATTTGTTCAAGCTTGTTTTCCTTAGACTCTAATTATATACTTTTCCACTTTTCTGGTGAGAGACCTTGTAAATTTTAATTTTTTTTTCAAGTTAAAAAATCAAATGAGCAGTTCAGTCCTTCAGTTTACATTGCAGTAAATATTTATGACTCCATATAACTGCAGCTCAATTTCCCCTTGTTTCAGGTCCAAATTTTCCCCTCTGCACATCTGGCCTTGCACCCAGAACCTTTTATTCCTGTAAAAGATAAATTGGGGTTGGGATGACTGAGTAGTGGTTGCAAGTGAAGCATTGCAGAGGGAGCTCAGTTACTTTGGGCTCTTTGCCACCCTAAACAAAGAAAGGGGTGATGTGCGTTTCCACATCCACCAGCTCCTGGGACCAGAGAGCTCCACAGCATCCATGTGCTGCCTTGGGGTGTGCAGTGAGGGTAGGAACCTGCAGAACTGATGCTGAGACTTCATTGGAGTCTTGGAGACTTCATTCTGCCACTCAGATTCCCTGGTCCCTCTGGGAGTGGTTGTGTGGTGCTGGCATCCAGCAGGGCTGAGCTCCAGGGCTGTGGGGCTGCTTTGGTTCAAACCTGCAGGGCAGTCCCAGGTGAGCCCCTGGGGTGGGATTCAAGTCTCTCTCCAGCTCTCCTGGAGCCCTTTCAGGCACTGGAAGGGGCTTTGAGATCTCCGTGGAGCCTTCTCCAGGTCACCCCCAGCTCTCTCCAGAGCAGAGGGGCTCCACCCTTGGAGCATCTCCGTGGTCTCCTCTGGACTCTCTCCTGCACTTCACACCCTTCTTGTGTTGATGGCCCCAGAGCTGGAGGCAGCTCTGCAGGAAGGGGTCTCAGGAGAGTGGAACTGAGGGGCAGAATCCCCTCCCTTGACCTGCTGCTCCCAGTTTGTGCACTGCAGCCCAGGACACCTTTGGCTTTCTGAGCCAGCAGTGCACCTTGCTGGGTTTTATGGAGCCATCAACCAACACCCCAATCCCCCAAGGAATAGTCTTGATCCCCTCTCTGCCCAGCCCGTGCTTGGGAATGCCCTGACCCATGTTCAGGACACTGCCCTTGGCCCTGCTGAACATCCTGAGGGTCACATGGGCCCATCCAGGTCCCTCTGGATGCTGTCCCAGCCCTCCAGGGGTTGAGTGCACCAGTTAGGAATGATGTCAGGGAACTTACTCCCACTTCATTTTCCTACAACTGTACCTGATGAATTTGAAGCAGAGAAATATTTGCTGACATTTGCCATGTGGAGCAGTGGTGTGTTCACAACTCAACCAGAAAAGAGCCCAGAGCAGTTGGAGTGGAAGGAACAGAGATCGTGTTCCTCTCGGGCAGCCAGCTGTGCTCTACTTTGATTTGTTTCCAGCCTACAACTCAGTTTTTGCTAAAGAGGAAGGAACTTCCCTGGCAAGGGTAACACAAGGAGAGGGTCCATGAAAAGGCAGAGTTAGTGATTTAGCTAAACCAGCATGTTTTCCCTGTGTAGGTGAAGGCAGGGGGGACAATGCCTTCCAGCTGTGTTTCAGCAGCACTGCTCTGGCCCAGTGCTGTTTGTGCCTCAGGTGCTTTGTTCAGAGAGGTCCCAAGGGGCTGGAAGGGGAGCAGGTGCCTCAGCTTTCCTGTTTCACAGCCTTTGTGTGGCTGTGACGCTGCTGGAGCAGGGGCAGCCTGCCAGGGCCAGGGCAGGCAGGGCTTTTCCACCCAAAAAGAGAGAGCACAGCCCCGCTTCTGCCTCGTCAGCAGCTGGCTGAGGATCAGCTGAGGATCAACTTGTCCCGCTGCTTTTTGGAAGTGCAGGGCATAATTTGGAGAGGCAGGAAGTCCAGGCCAGCTCTCTGGGCTGTGTTAGAAAGGGGCACTCACTGGGACCTTTGCTGGGACAGCTTGTTTGGTACTGTCTAAATGCTTCTCCTGGGTAGAAAGGGGAGAGACTCCCATCCAGATGTTGTTTGCACCAGCTCAAGCCCCTTGTTTGCACATCATGTTGATGGTAGCCCAGGTAGCTGGGCCAGAAGCCACAGTGGGGCTGGGGATGCAGGAGAAGTGAGGTGGTTCAAAGGTGCAAATTGTGGTTCGAGTCTGTGAGCTTCTGCTCAGGGCATGAGCTCTAGGACCCCACTGACCCCACTGTCACTGCACTGCCACACTGTCCAGGGCACCCCAGAGGTCTCTGGTACCTGGGATTAACAAAAATAAAAATATTATAGCCTTACTTGTAAATTTTGACAAGATGGGCACAGATAATTCTTGTCTTATTTGGTTTTTCCCTTTAATAGCTATTGATGTTCCTATTTGGTAGCTGGGGAAAATAGAGCAGCAGAGAACCTGAAAGCTGTGCCTTGAGCAGTGCCTGTGATTCCAGGGATCCTTCCCCATGGGCACTGAAATGGAAAGATGTGAGGCCAGGTGGGTGGAAGAGCTGAACACACATAGCTGTGGGCATAGTTTAAATTG
>VYZP01064618.1:331-40415 GCA_013400635.1 Hypocryptadius cinnamomeus | reverse complement strand
GTGCTGAAAAGGGACAGTGTTGCAAGGGGGTTGTGGAGCAGGAAATGCTCTCAGTGAGTGACAGGTGGCCCAGGCTAGAGGACAGGAGGTCAGTCACTGCATCTGTTAGAGAACTTTATTAAAAAGGCTGTTTGGAGGCAGATGCCTTTTACAGAAGTCCAGCCAGCTGTCTATCCCCTCAGAGGCCTAGGGATCCACAAGCCTAACTAATACTTTCATGAAGAATGGGGTATCCATATCCATGAAACCACTGGGGGGGTTTTGTTGGGTTGGTTTTGGGGTTTTTTTATCCATGTTTCCCTTCTGTCTGCTAGTTCACAACAAAGCTATTGATCCTATTGGCAATACTCAAAAAATTTTGATGTATTATGAAAATATAAGCTGCCAACAGTAGCTGTTAAACCCAGGACCTGGCAGCATGAGGCATCCCTGGCCATACATGCCTTGTCCCAGCCCAAATATGAAGTCAAGCAAGAGAAACAAAGGATGAGAGAGGAAAGAGCAGCAAGGACTAACTTTAGGGTGTGACCATGGCAGGACTTATGTGGGCTGCAGAGAGATGTGAGAGGAGTTACTATGTCTGGGCAGGAATTCTGGATTAAATGCTGGGAAGATAAGGGGAGGTGTGGTGAAGAGGGAGTAGGTATAGGTGTTGTGATGAGGGGACATGAGAGAGAGAGCTCAGATTATTGCAGTGGCAGTCTTTGAAAGGCATGGGTTAAGTTATTGAGGCAATTTTCATTTGTTGGGCACCCCTATGTGTAAGTTTTATGCAAATGGTGGGCTGGACAGGGGAGAGAAATATTCCTACTGGGGGTTTTGTAAGTTTGTAACAAAAAAAACCAAAACTGTTTACACTCAAAGTTCAATTAGTTAAAAAGTCAGTCAGTCACAGGGCACAGGAGGGGTTAGCAGATGTTCTCAGTTAGGGTTCTAGCTGTTTCTGAGAAGGACCCCCACAGGCCAGTCTCATTTTATGACTTAAAAGGGAGGAAAAGTTGAACAGCTTCTCCTAAAGTTTTTCCCAAAATTCCCTCCCACAAAAATGTGTTTCTGGAAAGAGAAGAAAATTTCTATGTTTTCAGTCTCATGGCATAAAATGCTTTTAGGATTATGGGCATGTGGTAAAAAGGACCTGCTAAAGACTGCAAACTTGGCTGGAACATTCCTCTGCACAAATTTGCTCAAGGATTTTTTGTGCAGATGAATTGGCAGTGTCTGTTTTCCATCAAGTGATCGTGAAATGTTTGATCCGTCTCACTCCTACAGAGGCAGCTAAACTGATTTTCAACACATGAACAGAGATCAGTTCAGACATCTTTTTTCTGTCCATCCCAGTCTGATGGCTTTTGGTATCACCTCTGCATGTCAAACACATCACTGCTACGCTATGGGAGCATCTTTGCTACAGTTGTGTCTGGCATGATGAAGATATATTTTTATGGATGGTGGACATGATTGTTTGCAGGCATGCAGATGTGGCTGCATTAAATGATGTAGCAGTGTACTATCCATCAGTTTCCATATATTGTTGGCTGTTTTTACCTTGGATAATTGATTAGTTATCTCACTGTGGAAAACAGCTGTAACAAACACTTAAATTTCACTGTGAAGTAAGGTGAGGGTCCTTGGCTGATCTCTAAAAGCTACATCATGACAAATCCTGTGATTTTAGCATTGCAAAGTCAATAAAGAACACTTATTGCACTGTGAGAAAAGCACTTGTGAAAAGCAGTGTCACTAAAACAATGCCCAAGGACAGAGCAATGTATTCCTTCTTAATGTTATTTCATCACTGGCAATTTATAGGAACTAAAATTACAATGAGATACACAGTCAAGAATTCACCTCAGATGCTAACTCAAGTGTACATTATTATAGCTGTGCTGTCTCAGTGTACATTCAACCATTTGTCATTTCCTGCATAAATATGCATAGACACTCGGGTTTTTTGGTAGTGAAAACACAGCTGAGAGAGATGCTACAAAAATGTAGAACAGGAGACTTTTGAATAAGATAATGTGATTCTACCCTTCAGCAATTTTTTTCTAAGACTTCAGAGTTCTGTGTGAATATTTTATCAACAAGAAATACAGATTTTCTCTCACTAGTTTATCCTTTTTTGTCTATCAGCATATTATATATTATATTTTTTTCTGTTTCTGTCCATAGCAATATAAGTGGAAACCATATGTTCTAGAAATTTTTCTTTCCATTAGTACATGGCAGGAATTCAATAGTGAGTGGATTTTCATGTACGGCATGTACTTTGGCAAGACAGATGGATTTTTGGAACTTTCTAATTGAGTGGTTTTAAAACTTGTAAGAAATCTGCACCAAAGGACCCCAAGCATTGTAGTTGGCCCAGGACACCTACTGCATCCTTTCTACTCAAATATGTCTATTTAATTGTTTAATAGTTACGTGAACATTTTCCTCTCTTTCAGAATGTTATAATGTGCAGAAACTACCTTCCTCTGAGCCAGACTTTGGCATCCCATCATCTATCAGATTGCTTCTTAGGAACTACTGCTGTATTAAAATTCAAGAATACTTTCTGACATGTTTTTGTCCCCGAATGAACATGATGTTATCTTTGCCTTCCCAAATTTTATTTTCCTATTCAGATTACAGTATGAATCCAAGGATCCTATGCTGTGCAAGTTTGCAGAGAAAAGAGCTGCTGAAAATTAGTGAAGTAACTCTGTGTCACACACAGATCAAATATTGATCTGCTGCTATAGAGAATTAGAAAGATGTCAACTCATGCTTGACCACTCTCACTTACATGCTTTGACTTTCTCTTTCTTAGTATCTGCATGCAAATGGGATCGTGCATCGAGACTTGAAGCCAGAAAATCTACTCTATGCAACACCAGCACCAGATGCACCATTAAAAATTGGTGAGCAGCATTAAATGTCTGCTTCCCTGATGCCTTTGCATCAGTAATATGTGCTAGCTGATGTTTGGAGTATATGCATCTCACAATCACCCTATGTGAAGCCAGTGCTTAATGAACAGCATGTTACTTCAGCAGCACAGCTGTTAATGATGATTTCAAAACCAATGCAAAACTAGATGCTTGCTTAGAGAATTCATTGCCAAAATCGTGTGGAGCATGGCAGAGATTAAAGCACTGGGAACAAGAGGAATCATGAGAACAGCATAAAGGTCTGTGCACCACTTCTATGCCCCTTTTTTTCTGTTAAACTAGTACCTAAAGATACACTGGTGTGAAAATAAAAATGTGCAGATAAGTGGCAGAAAGCAAACTGCGCAAGGCTGGCTTCTGTTTTGAAGGCAGATTTGAGGGACATGCAGAGATCTTTGCAAAGAGCACAGGGAAACTCTCTGAAGCATGGCCAGCACCACAGAGGGGCCAAGGAGGAGCAAGGCTCTCCTGATCAGGAATGTACTGTGCCAGTTCTCTTGGAGATGGCAGACACTTCCAAAGGGTATGATCTCCAAAATGGTGGGCATGCCTAGTTTTTTGCTTGAGCAAAGAGCATCTGTGCAACCCTTCTGAGTTTGAACATACCACCTGGTGCTCCCTTAGGAGTGAGTGTTTCCATGCTCATCAGGCTGGTGTTCACCATGGTTTTCTGGAGCCAAATTTCCATGAAGTGGCCTCAAGCAATTTTGGATCAATTCTAGGAGCATTCTTGATTCTCAGGATGACGGTATCATACTTTATATCTTATCCTACTTATCTTTCCTGGAAAGGCTCTAAACTTGATAATTTAATGCAACACCAATGGCTTTGGTTTGATGTCCAGAGTGTGTAGGGCTTTTGAAACATTTCCTAAATGCCATGATTCTTCATCTTCCTGGTAAGGTCATTGTCTTGTTTAAATTGAAATCCAATTTACGAGTGTCTGTGATTATAAAAGTAAACTTTATTTCTAATTAGATCAATTGTAATGCAAAAAGGACATCCATTTAGGGGAAAGTGACCTATTTTCATCCTGATCTTGAGTTAAAACATTCACTTTTATATTTAGTCTAACAAAACAAAATCAAGTCCTTTATTTTGCGCTTTTAAGGCAAAGGTGATTTTCATCACCTAAGAATAAATCAATTTGAATAAGCTCAGTTTATTCTCAGTGAAAAAAGAGTTGTGAACACTTCAATTTTTATTACTTTTATGAAGGAGTCATGCAAGTACAGTGTGTATTGTCACAAAGGCCCTTGCTCTGTGAATACTAATTCAGGGTGGAACATTGGAGAAAGGATGATCAATACTTCTTTTATCACCATCTTTATGCCTCTAAAAGCCTTCTATCAAAATACAGCTGAGATTTTGTCTTGCAGAGACTACAGACTTTGACCCTTGACTAAAAAAGCAACCCAAAATAGTTCTGATAATTTTATTGGATTACTCACAGAGTGGGAACAGAATATATGACTAAAATATATTTTTGAATCTCTGCTTGTATGCCCTTCGGCCTCCCACTGCACTGGCTTTGTGCGGTTTTCAGAATAAAATACCAGCTACGTTTCTGTCAAGCAAGAGCCAGGAATACTCATTTGTACAGCAAATTTTGCCTCTGGATTGCAGCATGGGTAGATTCATTAAATTAATGCTTACCTATTCATTTAACATATGAATGTTTATTTAATTACATATACCATTAATTTAACATATGAATGTTTATTTAATTGCATATACAACATAAAAACCCACATTATTACAGGGAGTAAGAGCATTAATATTCCCAAACCATCTTAACAGCTGACTTTGGACTTTCCAAGATTGTGGAAGATCATGTGACCATGAAGACAGTATGTGGAACTCCAGGGTACTGTGGTATGTTGTTTTGTTACTTATATTTGCTTTTATGACTATAGATGCAAAGGAAAGGGGACACTAGAGAAGATGGTGAGATCAGTCTGTTACCTCATAAAACAGCTAATAATGGAATTCAGGTGACATTGTCACTGTCCATTACCTTGTATGACATTGCCTGCAAGGCGCACACATGTGGCAAGTCTGCTTCAGAGAAGCACCTAATTCCAGTGCAGTTAGTTTCATAAAACTGTGTTTCACATATTAGCTGTTAATGTTCTGGTTGTCTTCTCTTGTGACAGTTACACTACCAATGCCACACATCCATAGTTAGTGCTTGGCACTTTTATGCCCATCTCCATACACTTCGTAAAAACAGGATGAGGCTTATTCCTGTAGAAGAGCCCTCAGAGTTATGTCGACTTGGTAGGAAGGATTGAGGCTGAATATTTCTGCAGGGTAGGGAAGAAAGGAGCTTTATGCCTATAGTTATGTGCCTATAGCAATCCTTGATTTACAATTCAAGTTAACTGACTGTGCAGAAGTCCTGGTGACCGGAAAACATTCAAGCATTACTTTCCAGAACTGGAGGAAACCCAGGAAAAATACTGTTTAAATGCCAAATTAAACTATGAATAATTGATGGTTCCGGGCTGCCAGCTCCCACATCCTGCCCACCCATCTATCAGCAGCTTCTCCAGAAAGGACACAGCAACAAAAACACATACTGGAGTCTGAATACTTTGGCATCAAGACTTGACAGTCTATAGTCCTTGGGATGTACAGATTGATGCAGAGGACTGAAGGCAAGAAGATGGTCACAGAGAACTTAGTTTGCTGCAATGTTGCGCTTTCAGTGAACTTAACAAGAGCATAATGATTTCTGAGAGTAGCACAAAAAATCAACCAGTCCGAAGCAGTGATTCTTGATCAGTCTGTTACAGGCAACATCTAAACTAACATCAATGTGTCAGACAAATCCATTCACCAAAAGCAAACTTCTGGAAATCTTAAAAAATACTAAAAGCCCTTCTGTTCATGGCTGTGCAAGTGTAGTGTGGGAAGGGGAAGAGATTGCATTGATGTTCGTAGGTACAGCCAGCCCACGGTGCTCCAGAAATGTGGCAGCCATCCCATGTGCATCACAGATCCAGTGGGACCAGGGTCCTCAAGCTGTGCCTGTCAAGCTGCTTAGGCAGACATCAACTCCTCTTTACTGTTGCAGAGCTGGAGTCCCCCAAAACTGCCTGGCCTTTCCATCTGCTCCTCACAGCAGCAGAACCAACTGCCAGAAATGGTCTGTCTTTCCTTCCAATTAAAACAGAATATCAAAAATAAAGCCTAAATAAAGTGCTGAGTAAATAGACTCATAGAACCATTAAGGTTGGAAAAGACCTCCAAGATTGTTAAGTCCAAGCTTTGACTGCATACCACCATACTAACTAAGGGCCATGTCCAGTTGTTTCTTGAACACCTCCAGGGAAGATGACTCCACCATCTCCCTGGGCAGACTGTTCCAATGCTTAACCACCCTTCTTGTGAGAAAATCCTTCCTAATGTCCAACCTGAACCTCCCCTAGCAAAGCTTGAGCCATTTTCTCTTGACCTCTCATGGTTGCATTGGAGGGTAAGCCAACCCTCACCCCACTACCACCTCCACCCAGGTAGTTGTAGAGAGTCCCTGAGCCTCCTCTTGTCTGGGCTGAATACTCACACTTCCCTCAGCTGCTCCTCTTAGGATTTATTCTCTATACCTTCACCAGTTTCTTTGCCCTTCTCTGGACAGGCTGTAGCCCCTCAAGGTCCTCCTGGCTGTAAGGGGCCCCAAACTGGACACAGCATTTGATGTGTGACATCACTGGTGCCCAGCACAGGGGGGATGGTCACTGCCCCACTGTTGCTGACACAGGTCAGGATGTCCTTGGCCTTCTTGGCCACCTGGGCACAGCTGGCTCATGTTCAGCCACTGTCAACCAGCACACCCAGGTCCTTTCCTGCTGAGCAGTTTTCCAGATGCTCTGCCCCCAGCCTGTAGCACTGCAGGGGGTTGTTGTGGCCCAAGGCAGGGCTGACATTCAATTCCATTGAAACTCATGCAATTGGCCTTGTCTCATGGATCCAACCTGTCCACATCCCTCTGTACCTCTTTCCTAGTGCCCACCAGACTTGGTGTCATCTGCAACCTGACTGAGGATACCCTCGATCCAGACCAGGATAAAGATGTTAAACAGGACTGGTCCCAGCACTGGACCCTGGGGAACTCCCAGCCACCATTTGGATGTAACTCCATCACCACTCCCAGGGTCCAGATGTCCAGACAGTTTTTCATCCAGGCAGTGACACCACACCTGTCCAAGCCATGAGCTGCCAGTTTCTCCAGGAGAATTCTGGGGGAGACAATGCCAAAGGCTTTGCTAGAGTCCCCACGGACAGCACCCACAGCCCATCCTTCAACCACCAGGTGGATCAGCTGCTCATGAAAGGAGATCAGGTTGGTCAGGCAGGATGTGCCATTCCTGAACCCCTGCTGGCTCTGCCTGATCCCTTGTACTGTATTTGCCGTGTGATCACATCCAAGACGATCTTCTCCATCATCTTCCCTGGCACCAAGGCCTGTACTTCAGGCCTGTACTGTACCTCACAGGCCTGTACTTCCCTGCATCCGTTTTCCTGCCCTTCTTGTGGATGGACATCACATTAGCCAACCTCCAAATCATCTGGGACCTTCCCAATTAGATAGGACTGATGATCAGCGATGCAGAGCAGCTTGGCAAGCTCCTTCTCCAGCTCCCTCAGCACCCTTGGATGAATCCCATGGTGCCTGGACTTGTGAGTGTCTAAGTGGCTCAGCAGGTCACTGCCTCCCTCCTCCTGGATTGCACAGGGTCTGTTCTGCTCTCTGTCCCTGTCTGCCAGCCGGGGCAGGTTCCCTGAGGATAAACAGGCTTTACTGTTGAGGACTGAGTTAAAGAAGGCATCTGAGCCTTTTCCTTATCCTTGGTTCCAGTGTTTGCCTTTGCATCCAATCAAGGATGGAGATTTTCATTGGCCCCATTTTTGTTGTTGATGTATTCATAAAAACACTAAGTAAAATGCTGAAGTTAAAGCATTTCCTTCTTGGTCACTTCGTAGCTCCAGTGCAGCTGTTACTTTCTGTGGTTCCTTCCACAAACATAAAAACCAATTTGAAACCAAAGAACGCTTCTCATTTTATTCTGGCTCTGCTTGGGCACGACTTCTCTTGTTCTATATTCAACGAAGGGACTCATTTGCCTAATTAAGGGCTTAAATGGACAGTCTTAATTTTTTATAAAATTATGCACACAACTGTGCATGGACTTCCATTGTTTTTGTGACTGTTGTTTCTTCACTCGACTTTTGTGTTACTGACAAGTGTTTTGTCCTCTGCAGCACCAGAGATACTACGGGGATGTGCCTATGGCCCTGAGGTGGACATGTGGTCCCTGGGGATTATCACCTACATCCTGTAAGTGCAAACAGTGATACAGTGAGGTTCACTTTTTAGCACCCACAGGATTTCATTACACTATGAGCTGTGCTATTGGAAAAGACAAGATCCTGAACTTTAATTATTATATTCCTAACCTTACTGAAGTAAGTCAAGTCCTAGAGGAACATGGCAAAACACTCAGTCTAAATATTTGATAAATATAACACTTGTTCCTGAACAGCGGCAAGACCTACCCGTGCAGAATCCTGCTACCAATGTGAACGAGTGTAGACCAAAAGTTCCAAACACGTGTGTTTAAGTAGGCATTTGTGTCTAACTCTTATTGTGGTTAGTCATGATTCAATTGGTAAGAATTACAATTACTTTATTGTACTGATTGAATCTTTCAAAGGAAGATTATTGAGAAGGAAAATTGCATATGATGTATTGACTCTCTTCTTTATGGGAGAATAATTATGAAACTTCATTTAGACCCTTGGCAATGACAATGATTAAATGGGTTGTGTAGTTATATACAGTACTTCTAGGATACCTTTTATGGAAAGAAAATTACATTTTACACATGTAACTTAAAGATATGGATGATTTTATGCGGGTGGGGCCATTATCCCTCCCCTATTACTTGCTATGTCCAGCAAGTACAGTCTGGAATAACACAGTTAGTTTTATCTTTTGCAAAGAAAAAATTATGTTCTCTAGAGTTTATACTAAAAGTCCATGTAAGGATATATAAACACTCTGATAGTAATGTCAGAAAACATACATCTTTTCTTCTGCACATAAGCCTCAAATAATTCAAAGGTGTCCTTTTGGGTAACTGTAAATTACAGGCTACAATATCCCTATTTGTCACTTTGTTATTTGCTCCTTTTAAATGTGTGTCTTTGAGTCATGGTCTGGTTTAAGATTCCGACCTTGTGTTGAAGACCATGTCTTAGATATTGTCTGCCAGGTGCTCATTTCTTGTCACTTCTAAGGTTTCGCTGATGACAGAAAGATGTGAAACTTGCCAGCAAGATGGTCTCTGAGACTGGAGAGGTGACTTTTGTTGTCACTTTACAATGCCACCTAGATTGAGTTATGGCCTTTCCTAGTTACTCAAGGCATAATGAAGTTATTGCACTTCAAACTAAGAGCCTGCCTTAAGCAGAACTTCATTTTCAAGTGTAAGCAAGCTCCAGCAAAGTCCAAACAGTTCCTATCTAAATATCTGGCACGGCATTTTCCATATGCAGCTTCTCAAAACCTTCCAGCTGTTCAGGGGATGCTCCCAAGCCACACTAAACCTCTGCATGTGCGTAAATACAAGTGTGTGAGTTCCTGCCCTAGATGGGACTGCATGACTGTAGATACTCTTCCATTCTTCCTCCTTCTAATCCTGTCCTACTCCCACCTCAAAATCCAATTTGATCTTCAGGAAAAAGATGCAAAAATCCACCTGGCTGTCTCTTCCATTTAGCTTTAACAGTACACCACATTTTAAACTCTTCTATTGTGCATAAAGCTTTGTGGATCAATATGTCTGATGGATAAGAAACTGAGACCAGAAAGGCACATGTAAAATTACTAAATAATTAATCCTGGAGCCCAGAGGACAATGTTGCATGTCTCAGTCTCATAGTTCAGTAAAGGAAACCCACTTACATAGAGACAATAAAAACCCCAACATTCCTATAAGTCCCCCCAAAATGGAGTGGATGTAAGAGTTAACAACCATGTTACGGAGGATCTGCATAAAACTGTATCTTGCCATTAATCAAAGTAGACTTACCATTTGATTAAAAAAACCTGACACACATTTTGACAGAACAGTTTTTACTGAGGCAAATTATATTAAGACCTATTGGTGATAACTATCATAATTCAAGGGAAGCCACATGTATAGTTTTAAAAGTCAAGAGGAGCAGTCCTTTTTGTATTCCTAAAGCAGGTAGAAATCCTTCTGCATGTTTGAGATGCAGACACTGGTCAAAAAATACAGAGTCTTTGCCTGTAGTTAAAATTGCATTGATTTAATTAAAGGTGTAATTTTACTAAGTTACTTAAAAGGACACAAGACCCCATCTGATCATTTCTAGGTTTTTTTTAAGCTGTTTACACTGACTTTTCCTTTATTTGTACGTAACTGATTTAAACTGAATCACAATAATAAAATGTTATTTCAAAATAAAATAAAATGAAGAGCAGCCATGCTAGGTTTTGCACTGATTCAATTAATCTAATTTGAAATCACACCTCTATGTTTACTCATCAGTTTTGGCATGTAGCAAAAAAAACCCCAAATACTCTGTCTGCTGAAATGGATTTTTAAGTAGAAGCATATCTATTGAAATTGTTAGTAGGAAAGCAAGAGGTGATAGTACTGAGTTACAGTGAAAACAGAAAGTTCCCTTAGGAGGCTTCCAAGACAGCCACAGCAAGGCTTAAGCAGGTTCTGACTGCCATTGGTTACCCAGATCCAAAAGGCAGTCTGGGCTGAGCCAGTGAGGGGAGCTGCTCAGGGGTGTGCCATGGGCACAGCAGGGACCTGCTGTGAGCACAGGAATGGTGATGGGAGAGGCAGCAAACAGGAGGGGAGCAGCAGAGGGGCTCTGCCTGGTCACTGCGCCTACTGAAGCACAAGGTTAGGAGACTGGATCCTTGTGTTTCAATACACCTCTGCCAGACTTGGAAAAATTATGCGCCCAGAATGTGCCTGCAATGAGGTGTTTCTTCTCTTCAGCAGTGGAATGTGATGCAGCTGTTCCACCCACGGTTATGCACCACTCCCAAAACCACATTTCTTCCTTGAACCTCAGCCTCCTTTTTCAGAACAGTAAGCACATTGTGTTTAAAAATACAAAAACAAGTTAAAAAGTGAGGCTTTTCTAGATTTGTTGCTGTCTTGATCATTATGATCTGCTGTTGTTTTCCTCTCATCATCTTATTGCTTCTTGCATTTTCTGGAAGCAGAGGAGGAGATAGCCTTTCTCTGTTAAGCTCAGATCACATACTGGCTGAATAGAAAATTCACTTTAAAAAATCTGATTATGTGTGCAGGCGTGATTAAAGTGCAGTGAAGCGATAAAAAAAGGACATTATACAAATGGAAACCACATCTATGAGTCTGCTTTCCCTGAGGCCAGCAGTGTGGATCTCTGCTGGGATCTGTATTATTCAATATATTTATAAATGCAGTCATTAGTGAGATCACAAGACTTCTAGATTGCATGTAGGTTACCTAAGTAAAGATGAGGCCTGATCATGAAAACTTACCAAAGGTATTTACGTATTGTGTCTAATAGGATGGAAAAATGTACAGGGATCAACATATCTAAAAATGATTCCTAACTGGAGATATAAATACTTGAACTTCGCGTATAAGATGGGTTTCCTCAGCTAATTCCTATTCCTCTGGCAAGAGTTACAGGGATTCTGATAAATGCTCTGTGATCCTATTTTAATAGTTCCAATTAAACACATGAAAGTAGAAAAAATACAATTAGAAAAGCCTTTCCCAGTGCTTAAGAATACTTATGACCACATTTATCTCTGCTCTGTAGAATTAGGAGTTCATGAGTACATCCAGGCCTGGTTTCCCAAAGTGATCTACAGGACACAAAGTAGGGAAAAATACTACCATGAACTGTTTCTAACAACCCAAGACTAGTTAAACTTTGATAAATTAATTTCTTTTTTATCCTTTCAGACTTTGTGGCTTTGAACCATTTTATGATGAAAGAGGAGATCAGTATATGTTTAAGAGAATCCTGAGCTGTGAATATGACTTTGTGTCCCCCTGGTGGGATGATGTGTCTCTGAACGCCAAGGATTTAGTAAGTAAAGCAAAAATGAGGCTGGAGCATTTAATATTTCTGCCACTGAGAAAGAGTCCATTTTGGGGTGAGGGTAGAATAATTGGTTAATTAATTGTTCATAATTGTTTCCTCTTGTCTTTACTATATTTGAGGTGCTGTTAAATGTGGTGCTGTTAATATTCCTGTTAGTCCAGTGCTGTAATTTTGTGCTCAGAACAGGGATATTCAGGTCCTTCTGTGAAGCAAGCCATAGATTGTTGGCAGCTGTCACAGTGTTCATGTATGCCTGCCTTTCCTTCCAGCTCTGAAGTGTTTCACCATTCATCTTTTCCGGGCAAAGACCTTCAGAGGAATGTAGAAACAAGCCCTTCTTTTTGTGCAGTTTTCAAGCCTGCATTTTGGGGAAGAATATAAAAAGGAATGAAACTTTCCTCCCACTGCTTTTTCTGACATATTTTTTCTGTCCGTTAAAGTTTGGTTTTTTTGGTAGGTGAGGGACTGACTACTTTTAAATATGCTCCATTAGCAAAATGCAAGGGCTGGCATGCTATCTGCACTGTATTCTTTTATTACTGGATAAAGTAATTTGGATCCAGGAGACACTGATCTGCAAAGATAGGCATGCTTGAATCTGACTTTTGTCAATAATAACTTGCATAATTCAGTTATTTCATAAACACTGAAAGCATAAGTGCTCTGTTCCATATATACTTATACAAACTGTGTCACAAAATACTACATCATTGGTGTTAGTGAAGTACTTCAGGATATTTCAAATGGAAGTACTGTAGAAGTTCAAAGTACTTTTTTGGTTTTTTATGAGATGTGAAGTTTTTCCAAGGCCAAAAAACCATAATTTTATGCCAGATAGCAGCAGCCTGCAGGAAAAGCTTTTGTCCAAACTGCTCCATACCATTTTAGTAAAATAAAGCTCAAACATTTAGGTTTGAACATTGTATAGGACATTGTAGATAACGAATGATGACCATGACTCTCAAAACCCATGTTGTGAGCAGTTCAGTGTTCAGTTGAAGTGATTTGCTTAACTCAAGGTCTTCCTTGGAGACACAACCAACATTCACCACAATGCCTGTTCTTCTGCGTGCACTTCAGGGAAGCAACTTTGTTTAAAAGCTATTTGTAGGGAGATGTCAGAGAACCCTAAAGCAAGATTTCCCTCACCCTGGAGCACATAGAAGCAGTGGAACCCGTGCCATCACTTGCACTGCTCCAAGAGGGTCTGTAGTCAGGAGAGCTGGGTAAGTGTGGCTCTGCAGAGTGCCATTTGTGTACTTTGTTACTCCATCCTCACCTTTATTCTTTCTTTAAAACTCTGCTTGTCCAGAGATACAATAAAACTCAGGGAATGTCACTTGACTGGATACACTTTGTACTCAGCAGGACCATCTCTAGTCCCAGGGGTATGTTTTCAGTGCCTTTTCCCAAAAATATCCTAGTGTCATGTTTGTAGAAGTCCAGGTTTGCTGGCTTTGGTGATAGAAGGAATGGTGTAAACAGCATTAGTTTCAGAGTGGGCTAAGACAGAAAACAATGCCTTTTTTTCATATGCACATGAGGTTTTTCAGTGACTGAAAGAAAAATTTCTTTTGTGATATACATGACAGGGATAGCATGGTACGAGTCTGCAGGAGCTGCATGCACATAATTTAAACCTTCTAATCCAGTTTAAAACTTGTCCAAATCCTAAAGGAGAGATATTGCTTTGAGGATGTCTTAGGGGTTTTGTGACAAATCAGACATGAAAGAGCCTGTGATAGACACAGGTCAGCTGCATTGGTACATACCCTTAATATGTTGGTAAATAGTTGATACTTTCTCTTCTCTCTTCTCCCTTAGTGGCTGTCTTAATCAGATGTTATTTATGGAGGACCAGAAATGGAGGACAAGAAAATGCCAGAAGCAAAATACTTGCAAAGACACAAATTAAAATTCTTGTTGGTTTCTTAGAATGTCTCACCTAAGATGCTCTCCAAACCAAGGCCAGAACCCCCAAATGCAAAACTAGGTAAATTTGAATGAAGAATAAGGTTGACAGTCTTTTGTATTTCTTGCTTGTGATGCAGGTTAAAAAGTTGATTGTTTTAGACCCCAAGAAACGCCTCACCACTCTACAGGCTTTGCAGCACCCATGGGTCACAGGGAAGGCAATAAACTTTGCACATATGGACAACGCACAAAAGAAACTTCAAGAATTCAATGCCCGGCGTAAACTCAAGGCAAGTCTCTGCTCATAGTCTCTGTTTTGGCTATGAAAGCATGCGATTAAATTAGTAGCCTTGCAGAAACCTTGCACATTTTTGAGGACAATATTCCATGGTGTTATGGAAGCTTTT
Source organism: Hypocryptadius cinnamomeus (assembly GCA_013400635.1). Classification (NCBI taxonomy): domain Eukaryota; kingdom Metazoa; phylum Chordata; class Aves; order Passeriformes; family Zosteropidae; genus Hypocryptadius; species Hypocryptadius cinnamomeus. Next base: position 26,005 of record VYZP01064618.1, on the reverse strand, counting down.
TATTTAAGATGTCTGATGAAGATTGAAGAAGTTTGAAGCTGATTCAGTCAATGACTGAAGCCAAAACAAATAAAAATGCATAAAGTTGATTGAAAACTTTCTCTACACAGATAGGACTGCTGAGGATGTACACACCTTTCACAAAGTCTTTACTTTCCCTCTTTGTTTGCCTTCTTCCTGTCTTGCTTCTGTCCATCCATGTGTCCTGTATTGCTAGTGCATCCTTAGAATACTGACCAGAAAGAACAGCATACTGAGTAATTTTTTAATGAGCATCCATCAACCTAGAAGAAAAACAGTTTAAGAGAATATTAAAGCATACTTTGATCCCTAACCTACCCGTACCTATCAATACAAAGCAGGAGGTTTAAGCCATCCTTCTGAATGAACTAGAGTCAGCATTTCAGGTGTGTAGGCCATAAAATATCCCCAGGATGCTCCTTTACCATCCAGTCTACACATCTGCCATGGGAAGAAGCAGGGAAATGTCTTTAGGTGCAAATAAAAGGCAACTCGGCACCTGACTGACATAGTATCAGGAAACTTTCTTCTCCCCTAATCCATTTTTTAGTTTTTAAAGGTTTTCATCTGATCAGGAGATAATTCCAGGGACACCTCAGCACAGGAATTGTTAGCAACAGCTACAGGGAAGCTGCCCTTGTAGCCCTGGGGAATAAGAGTGAAAACCAACTTAACTGAGAGCTTTAGTAAATTCCATAGAAAAATCAATTCACAAAAAACTGAGCCTTAATTTTGGCTTTGCTATTTTTATTTAGTATAGAACTGTAGCAGAGAATCTCTACAGGGCAAAGAAATTTGTTTTGCCATTTACAAAGGTTTCAGAGATTGTAGATATTATTCACATTGATATCTTGATTTTGTTTTTCTTTATATTTTTACACCAGAGATATTTTTTAAGCTCATTTTATTTAGACCCCCTATAGTAAATCAATTTTTTCTTTTGTGATTACAAACTTTTTATAAGTTTATTTCTTCAGTGCTTCTCTGTTAAAGATTAAATTACCAAATCCCTGATTATTAAAAGGATTGATTGAAGTTAGCAGTTCTTGTAGAGTTAATAATTTTCCACAAATGTATCTGTAAAAGAAAAAACAATTTTTTTTACATTTAACTCCTGGTCAAAAAAATAAAACAAAAGCAGACATCAAAGTAGTGAGTACACGCTTTAGCTGTTGTTTTTGTTAGTAAGAATAATATGTAATTATTTCCTTTTTCCCAACATAAAAGTCCATCAGCAGGCTTTCTTTAGGTAAAGACAAATTTTAAAGTGTAACTCTAAAGGTCTCAGTCAGGATTTGGTTTCTCACAGGCTGTGTTGAATTTGTTTCATAAACATCCAACACTGCTGGTGAGACTAAATTACACTGAAGTGCCTTTAGACATTATAGTATCATTGAGTGGCTTGTTCTGTTTATAATCAGTTTTCCAAAGTCATCTCACCACTAATGTGGATATCTGTGATTTTTCCTTTTAGAGGTCTACTCTCTCAAATTCTTGCCCATTTCTTTGGTTTATCCCTTATAGTATTTCTTCATAATCTCTTGTAGCTGATTCTTTTTTTATTGCCAATGTTTATGTTATCTGTTTTTCATTAAAATCTTCTTTTTTTCCTTTTTATTTGTTTGTGGGAGTTTTCTGTTTGTTTCTTTTTTGTGTGTGAGTTTTTGTGTGTGTGTGTGTGTGATTACCTCTCCAAAGAACCCACAAAACTTGCTATGTTCTTCATCTCTTCCTGCAGACCCACTTCTTTGATGTCTAAGCAAAAGCCGCCAAGTAAAAAATACCTTGAGCTGTCGCACACAGAAATTAGCATTTATTTTCCTCACCTCTGTATGTCTGGTTTTTTTCAGGCAATAAAACTGTCCAAGGCAAGGGCTAATATAAGTGTCCTCATGTGTGTCTTCATTTTGTGATATTTCATGTGATATGAAATCCTCCTCCTAGTGTGTATTTTCATATGCCTATACTTAGGAAGTTGCCCGTCTGCTCCACAACATTGCGCTTGGAATATGCAACAGTGCAATAATGATAAATATTGTGTTCCTTTGTGAAATTTTCATGGAATAATCAGTGACAATACTGGGTTTTATTATTATGAGAGAAGATAATGCCTTTATTTTTTGCCGTCCAACTTGAGCATGGGACACCCGAAGTAATTTCTAAAAACAAACAAACAAAAAAAACCAAAAAACAAAAACAAACAAAAACCCCCACAAAACAAAAAAAAAACCAAAACCAAAACCAAACACAAAACAAAACCAACAAAAAAAACCAAACCAAACCAAAACAAAACAAAACAAAAACCCAAAAAAATCCCAAAAAAAGAACCAAAAGAGCAGGTATAGCTGAAAAAAAAGTAAAAAGGTCATGCTCATGTCACCCAACCTGCAACTTTGTGAAAGCAGCAATTTTAAACCTCAATCCAGTATACCAGGTGGCCTTCTAAAGCCACCTAGGCCCAGGCAGGTGTGCAAAGCTGGCATTCCCAGGAAGACTGAACACAGGTGCTGCTGTTGGGGCAGTGCTGAGTGCCCACGGGCCGTGTTCCCTAAGGAATGTTTGCTTGCTCCCCTCTTTCCCAGGCTGCAGTGAAAGCCGTGGTGGCCTCCACGCGCCTCGGCAGCGCCAGCAGCCACAGCGCCCATGAGGGCCACAAGCCCGGCCACAGCCCGGCCTCCACCCAGGACAGCCAGCCCGTGGACAAACCCACCCAGGACAGCCAGCCCGTGGACAAACCCACTCAGGAAGCGGCGGCAGCGGCGGCTCCAGAAGAAATGCCTTAGGCCGATGTCACTCGCTCGTGCCGGCGGAGATGTCATTTCATACACCAGCTACCTTGTCATCCAGCGAGAGAGATTAGCAAGCTTGGCCTCTCTGGTTCTGCTTCGGGGTGCCACCGGCCCCGCCTGGTGATCCTACCTTCAGTGCATGTGACTGCTTATGACAATAGCAAACTGTTCCATTAGGCATGTCATGGAAACAGTGTAATTTGCAGTAATATCGGCAGGTGAAAACATGGGGATTATTAACTACCTACCATAATGTGTATACTTCATCTATCTAGTGTTCCTAGGTGGCATTTGAAACAAAATGCTATTTTGTTTGGTTTTATGGAAGTAGGTGTCTTATCTATGTTGTGAGTTTCTTTGAACTGTTTCCTTCCAGGTTCACAGTCCTTCAGCAGACAAAATGGAAGGAAACACCAAACCAATGCTTTTAAAACTGATGTATGAAATAATGTTTTTTATCTGTAAAATTGAAAAAGTATTTGGGGATTTACATGCAAAAAAAAACCAACAAAAAAAGCATTCCACTACTTCTGAGAAGAAATTGAAATGGTAGTTCCACTGGGCATGAAAACGTACATTGTTCAAGCTTGCATTGAGAATGCCTTATTCTGACTTTTCTTGTTTATATACAGTATTTTAATAACAACCAAAATTACTCTGCCATTTCATTCCATAGTAAAGTGTTAGTGAAACAGAACCACAGACTAAACAAGGATTAGAGTACATGCAAATTTCTGGCATACTATTATATTTATTCATTAAAATTCTAATCTGCAGATAGAAGACATTTTATATGCCCTAAGGGAATAATCTGCATTTAAATAAGTTGTAAATGCTTGAAGGAAGCTATTTCACAATTACAGATTTTGCTTTGGGGAAACACTCTTATGCAAGGTATAGGAGCAAGTAGTATAATCTAGTTGGTTCCTGGGTAGTTTAACCTCATGAGTGAGCAGTTTCCACCTGTAATTAGTTCACATTTTCCTAACAAAGGATGCCTCCTGTAAAGTGATCCACCAGCACGATCTTGCATTCACCCAGAGCTGTGTCTTGAGTTAGCAGCTGTGTGCATCAATCAGCTTGCAAAAGTAGGGTCAGGCTCTTCAGCTATCTCAATATTCTTGTTGAATGTGATTGATAGGAACTGAAAAACTAATGTGCATCAGTGTATATGACCACTTACACTTGTTTGTTATCTATTTGACAGCATGTGACTATTGTACTGATATATTACAAAAATGGCAAAAAGAACCTGACATACAAAAATGTCATTTGTGCTTGTTAAACTTTTTAATACTGATAGTTACCTAACATCCTAATACAATCATCATTCCTCTTTAGCTTTAATTGTTTTTATGTTGTTGTTAGGCCTTGCACAACTTGCCTTGAAAAAATATAGCAGCTACTGAAAAAAAACAAGACTTTAATAAAACATTCAATAACTACATTTCCTGATGAAATTAAACGGTAATACAATGTTATTCATATGGTAGATTTAATAAATAAAATGTGCCCTAAATTAATATATAAAGGAGGATTAAAGATCCTGTCTTTATTGGGTGAAAATGCATACTAATGAATCTATTATACTTGAGATTTTTTATCCATTTCTCAGAACTCTTTGAACTTGTACAAGAAGTTTTGCTAACTAAGAAGGGTTGAAATGTAAAGTACGTGCATCCATTCAGTTTTCAAAGGACACACTTTGAGGTCAGCTGAAACGTATGGTGGGAGCAAAGCAGCTGTATGCAGGCCAACTTGACACTTTTACAGATTTTTCCCTTGGAAACAAGTACAACAAGATTAATAACTTTGGAGAAGATCATAGATACATCCATGTGTGTCACTTTTTACTCGCTGTCTTATCTCCTTTGAGGTCACTGAAGGAAAAAGGCAGTTCTCAGCTACTTTATTCCACCCTTTTATACTGTGAAGTCATCCAAGTTCAGTCAGTACAGAAGTTTGATGGGAGAGGCTGGATTTCTGTACCATTTCTCCTTCATTTGGGATAATTGCTTCAAACCTGCAGAAGTGTAGTTGGCTGAGCAGTAACTGCACATCTGTGAGAGCTTGAGCATAAATTCCTTCATCTGAGGCACAGTTTGTTGAGCTGAAAAGTGGTGCCAGCTGATTCCCAATGGTGGTTTTTGCTAAATTATAACACAGCATATCATAACTATGAACTGATGCTATCCAAGCGGAGATCTGTGACATCATGATCTTCAGAGGCAACTCAGTTTTGTGTATAAAGACTCTGAGGCTTCAGTTGTTTTTGTTTTTATCATACTCAACATTAAGCAATCAGGATGTCTGTGCTGAGCTGTGATTACCAGTACATGACTTGGCAAAGCACAGTGCCTGGCTGATATATTTGATGTATGGCAGCAGTTGGGTGTATGCATGCACTGGAAGATACAGGTGTTACCTCCATTGGCTTTGTCTGAAAAATCACATCCTGGTGGCATCTGCTGTAGTGCAGACTGGGATCTGCAGCATCAGTGTCTTACTGTGGCTTGAAAACTACTGGGGCTGGACCAGATGTTTCCAAATCTGTGGTTATAAGCTAAGTAGAAAGTTACTTGTGCTCTTTTCTATTGGAATCCTGAGCTTCAATTCTTTAGTATATTTAACAAAGTTCTTCAAGTACAAAAGGGGAAACCTTCCAATTTTTTTTGAAGTATTTGAACTTAGCAGGACTTTTCCTTTAAAAGCAGATTGCAGCACTAGCCAATTGTAGGCTAATATTCTAGAGCTAAGATTATGATCAGATGGCTGTTAAATCTGAGGAGTCCTGCCTTTGTACCACAGCAGGGGTTTTCCCAGGTTCAGAAAGATTACCTCCAAAATATAACAGATTTCCTTTAACTCCAAACACTTTTGCTTGCAATTTTGTGGATGACACAGTAGCCTGCACTGTGTGAGCCTGGTGCTGGTTTGCTGGCTGAAGTTTGTACTTTACAGTGTGCAAACATGCTGTAAAGAGGCAGACACACTGTAATCAAACTTCTGAATGCAGAATACCATCCAGGCAAAAGTTTTTGATACAGCAGGTCCTTCAGAAGAAGGGTACTAAGGACTCTGTCCACACAAATGAGCAGGCTGACACCGAGTGACAAAAACTGCCCAGCAGTCCCTTTGCCTTGGTGAATACAGCAAAATGCTCTGAAACGCTGTGTGGTAGCAAAGCATCAACCAAAAAATCTTTTGAAGTGGCTCAGTCCAGCAGGGAGGCCCAGGCTGCAGGAGGCTGTGGCTCGCTGGCAGCTTGGCCTCCACACTTTCCAAATGAATCAACTTCTCCTACAACTCACTCTGCAAGTGGAACATGGAAACAGCTGGCAGCCATGGGAGAAGTGAAGACAACACCACATTTTCTGCTGCCCAGCAGCAGGGAAAGGGAAAATGATACTGGGAGTTGTTAGTGTCCAACTCAGCAGAAGGAAAGCAATATCTGACAAGCAGCAAATGCAGCAGGACTCTGGAAAATAAACCCTTGTTTCTAGATACATGTCCCTCAGGTCCTGCACACATGCTGGGTCATCTCTGGGGTTTTAAGAGCAGCATAATAAATTGTGGAGTGGAGGACTCCCTGCAGATCCTTGCACATTGCCTGCTTACAGAATGGCAGACACAAGTGTCAGCAGGATGCCTTGACCCCAGGCTTGTGCAGAGGCTTTTTTTCCTGGAGAAGAACTAACTTTTGTGTGGCTGAGCCAACCTTGTTGCTGCTGAGGTTACGAGTGCACAACTTATGGAAGCATGGCATTCATGTAACAAAAAATACCAGAGGCTGACCAAGAAAGATGCACAGTTACACCTAGAGACCAGTGGCAGGGATATACACAAGTCCTGAAGATAACTAAGGTAGCAAAGAGACAAGCAGAACATCCTTAAAGTTACTTTATAAAACAATAACAAATCAAAGAATAATCTTTATTCCCTATCAGAGTTAATCCAGTTGGAACATAAAGAGAGTTCATTCTTCTTTTGTATAAAGAAATTTATATAAAATTCCCTGATAAGCCCCTGCACAATACCATATTTTGATGAACAAAAAACCATCAGCTGCATTGCAGAGTAAGAAGAAAATAAGAAAGGAAAAGGGGAAAAAAAGAGTGAAATATTTGCCTAGTGTAGACACAGAGCTCTAAAGCAAGGGTTGCAGAGGGTTACAAAGATGATGACAGCACAGGAGCAGCTCTGTTACAAGAAAAGGCTGAGGGGGCTTGGCCCATTCCCTCTTAAGAAGGGATGACTGAGAGGGGACCTCATTAATACATAGGAATACCTGAAAGAAGGGTGACAAGAGAATGGACCAGGCTCTGCTCCACGGTGCTGAGCAATAGGACGAGAGGAATTGGGCAGAAACTGATGCCCAGGATGTTCCCCCTGAACATGAGAAAGAGCTTCTTTACTGTGCAGGTGTCCATACACGGGGACAGACTGATTGCCCAGAGGGGCTATGGAGTCTCCCTCACTGGAGATATTCCAGAACCTGGACACATTCCTATGCAATGTGCTTTAGGAAACCTGGCTTGAGCAGAGAGTTGGGACCAGATGACTGTGCCAATGGTCATTTCTAGCCTTACCCATTCTGTGATTTTGTGATTTTATGATCTTAGTTGCAGAAGACATATAAATTCTTACTGGCAAGACTGCAGATTCTTTATATCTGGGAGATAAAATTTCTGGCCAGAGTAATTCAGAAGATTGCTGGAGGGGCAGTGAAGAGCATTCCTTGGAGTGTGAATCCTCTAACTAATATAAGGATAGAATGATATACATGCATATAACTAAAAATTCACCAAATACTTACATCTTCTTCTACCCCTCCCAAGTGGAAAAGAGAATATGAATGCAGTTTTTATTGGAAGGCATTCAAATATTGTGGGGATAGGCATAGTACAGAAGCAGGAATACAATGAAATACTTGAAGTGGCCCAATTCTGAATTTAGCAATAAAATTATAGATTAATATCTGAATATGTACATGAACACATAAATATATAAATTTATCAAATAAGAAGCAGAGACTGCTGAACAATCTGAGAACCAAGTCTGTATTAAAAGTTGCAGCAGTGGAAGTTTTAAGCCATCATTTGTCCCTTGACAGCATTACTCAGCTGGACCTGAAACTATAATTATTGCCAGTCTGGTATACATAGATCATTGCTGAATGAAATTCAGTAATGCATATCAAGGTATAAAAGATAACAAATGAAGTGGTACAAAGTTTTGCCCAGCTCTGGCTCCTTCCAAGACACAGCTGGGAAAAAGATCATTTCAGTGCCATTCTTTCACGTGCTCAGCACAGGGGTCAAAGAGCAGTGACAACACAAGCACAGCATTTTGTGAGGAGTTGGAGCTGCCCCAAACTGCACAGAAGACCTGCCCAGTGATGCTCCATCCACAGCATATGTGACTGAGAACAGACTGGTCCTTTATTTGTATATCAGGAAGATGTTTATTGGCCAAGGTATATTAAACAGCATGTGTTTGCCCCTGTGAAGTAGCACAGAGTTCTTCCTATAGGATGATACATAAAGAGCAAAGCTTAAAAGAAAGGGATAATTTTTTTTCTGTTTGAAACTCTGACTTCAGAGTTTGTGTTAACATGTGTTAACATTAATGGCTAAAAGCCTTATTGTTATTCTTCTCCTCTGTGCTTCATCTCTTTTTTCCTGGCCCAGGGGCACCCAGGAGCAGCTGCCAGTCAGTGGGTGAAGAGCCATCTGACACCTGGCAGATTTTAGCTTTTCTGCCCTGACAAATCTGCTGTTGCCCTTGGTTCCATCAGATGGTTTCACCCCTGCCCTTGTGCTCCCAGAAGAGTCTGGGTTTCATCAGTCAACACATATATTTCTCTGTGAGCCACCCCTGGTGTGATTTGTCACTGCCAGGTGGTACCCAGGGAGGGGTATTTACACTTTCCCTCTCCATTTCCCATGCTGTTCCCTGGCACCTTCAGGTTCCTTTCTTAAGATCCTGTGCCTGGCTGACAGAGGTATCTCAGTGGTGTGCAACAAATGCCAGACAGACACAGAAAATAACTGAGCTTCTTGGGTAATTTTCCCAAAAGAAAATGAAAGCACCTGGGCTGCTGTAGGCACAGGGTGAGGGGCTCAGAGCAAAGAGGCAGAAGAACAGCACCATGCCAGGTTCTGCTCCTCAGCACCAGGAAGCTCCTTTGCCAACAGCACCTTTTTCCTTCTGTGGAAGACATTGTTTATGCCAATACAAAGAGACAAGTCAGGCCTGAGAATTCTGAAAAATATAATGTGTTCTATGACAGTGACCAGTGACCTTCTTAATATTGTTTACATAATATGAGTTGATACACTTAGAATCATATTTTATGCAACATTGCCATTTACAGTGTTGGCACAAGAAGCTGCAAAGTCAGTTTGGAGCACGTGGTCCCATTTGTTGTCTGGAACTGTAAATGATGATCTGCTTTGTAATACAAAACTCTGGAGCCAATCATTGTATCTGGATAAGTACACAGAAGGAAAGTCCATCAACAAGAAAAAAGACTGTAATTCTTATCCCTGTGTTAGGTGGATCTGGGGTAGGTCTTCTAATTGAAATTATTATTTCAAATTACTCAAAGCAGCTATTCTGGTCACTTGAAAGCTGAGGACAAACCATTGGGTTTGATTTACAGCTGCAAATAGCATGTGATCTGTCCCAGAGACAGTATGTTCTAGGAGCCACTAAATAAATGTGAGTCACATTTATTGACCCACAGAACTGTGCATAGGGGTGTGCACTATCCTCTCAGCCCTCAGATCCCAAAGCATGATGATGTTATTTACAAATGTGAAATTTGCATGAATGAGCACAGCTACACAAATCCCCAAATAACACTGCACAATAACCACCCACAACAAACACACTAGAGAAGTGTCTGCTACAGGACACATCAAAAGGAGCTCCTTTTTAGCTTTGCTACAACAAAGGACAAAGTGAAAAATGTCTGCATATGTACATTCTGAGGTCTCCAGTTTCTTGATTTCTGTTATTTTCCTGACATGCCCACCAGCCATGTTTATGGAAGTAGTGCAATCATATCTATCCAGTGACAGCCTCCTCCAGATGGAAAAACGTCACCACAGACCCTACCCTTCATTTGTAAGACATTGAGGTTGTATTGTTTGTACTATTAATATAGCCCCTAGTCGTCTCTCTCTCAGCTGGCCATGGGGTCCTGAAGTAGTCTTTTACAGAAAACTGAAGTTTGTCAAGAAGCATTTAATGAAACAAGGCAAATGCACTGTATGTATATTTAGACAAAAATATCTTTTAAATATCTCCTAAACCCTGCTGCAGCAGTGTCCTCCCTGAGAAGTATTTTCCTTGGGAATGACAAGGACCCTGCAGAGCATCCAAGGCTGGTTCCATCATCAATGTACTACCTTCAGTGTAGTGATAGGTGCCTTGTTTGCTCTGCTCAAATCATTACCACCTTGGTTGCAGGGAGACAATAATTACAAACTAAGATACTTTTTAGTGGAAGTAATTAGAAACAAGGACAGTTACTACTACTAACTGGTGAGAGCTAACCCAAACAGTTTCTTTGTGCTGTTGAGCACAAGAACCACTCCCTTGTTCACACCACCTCCTCATGAGATGTCACGCTAACACTTCTGATAAAACAGCAGAAATTTTACTTAATGTTCCATAAGAGGACATTGTTTTCCAGTCTGGTTGTTCTTTGGGGTTTTTTTGGCTTTATTTTTTGGAATACACGGAGATGAGTGGCCTATGCTTGTGAGAAAATCACCTCTGAAGTGGTTGCTCAGGGAGAAGGAAAGATGGAGAGGAGGAGGGTGAACCCTAGTCACAGAACCACAGAACCATCCAAGTTGGGAAAGACCTTTGGAAGAGATTGGTTGGGAAAGATCATGCAGTCCAACTGTTAACCCAGCACTGCCAAGTCCACCATGAACAGGATGTTCTTGCAGTGAAGCAGTGGTGGTGGCTGGTCCAGCTTACCAGGGAGCAGGAGAAGGGAAGACTCATTCCCTGGCCTGGGGGAAGAAGTCTGTTGTCCCCCAGGAGCTATACCACCACATCCTGGCAAGACCAGGGGATACCAGGCAGGGGCTGCCTGGCTGCTCCCCACCCACAGTAAGTCCACCCACAGTAAGGAGTTCATCAGCTTAAACTGATTTTAACCTGAAGAAATGTGATACATGAAGGGTGCATGTCTGGCTTGGCCTTGGTTTGGAGGCTTCTGGCTGGATGAGGACCATAAGGAGGGAGTTTTGTGCTTTTGTTAATTCAAGAATTAACATGCTGGATGGTTAGGGTGTGTGCTGATGTTTCCAAGACAAACAGAAAAAAATGGTGCCTTTGATTAATAAAACAAAATATTTTATAAGCCTGTTACAGAAGCTCATTGATCTCAGAGCAGTGGAGGCTGGACTGCAATTAAAAACAATGAAGAATGTTGTAAATACATGTAGCAGACTCTCGCAAATTAGCTCCATGTCCTGTGTTCCTGACTCCTTATTTTACTGCTTAATGTGTAAGAAATCCTGTACTGTCAACACTTTTTTCTTACATTACTAAAGATGTAAGCAACTAAATAGCAGTTTATAGTCTGCCTGCTTAACTTTACCCTTTTGCTTCTGATTAAGCATGTTTGTGTAGTAAATTTCCTTTTACTGTGCAAGTGAACCAGAGAGAAATTTGAACCAGAAAAAAATCACCATTTTGTTATTTCCATGTATTGTGTGCGGGACCAGTGTACCTCCTTGTGTGTTTGCATGGGAATGCTGATAAGCCATGAGAAAATGCTTCAGTGCTGGGATGTCTATTTTTAATATGTGTCTTGCATGACTGATCTGATGCTAAATAAACTAGTAAATCTAGAAAAGGTTACATCTATTATTTGCTGACAGTTAATGTTCAATGTAGAGCAAGGAACAATATTCATCCTTATAAAGAGGAGTCATCATGGGTATTAATCGATTATATTGCAAAGTCCAGATTGAATTCCAGCTTGGCACAGCATTTCCCATGCTCCTCTTTCCTCAAAAGATAGCAGCTGAATAACCAACAAAATCTGTCATTAATGGTGGAGTACAAAACTAGGGGCTGTCCAGGCTTCCCCTGTGTCCCAGGGTGGGTTATGTGACATAGATGCTTGTGTCCCATTCTGTTAATTACTTCCAGCAATTAAGAAATTATCACCTCCTTGTACACTCTAGTTCTGCTTCTCTTTTAACTGGGAAGTATTTTACAAAGTCCCAAGTCTTTTTGTTGCAGTTAACACTTTGTCTATCACAATGATTTGCTTTCTGCAACGATTTCACAATGATTTGTTTTCTGTAATCCAAAGGTTATTAATGTGCTCCTTCATTCAGCATCCTCCTCTCTCATCAGCACAAACAAATCCTTTATCCCAGAGGTCTTAACATTCCTCTTCTTGCTGGAATATGGATTTCCTGCCTTTAGTTGACTACTCCTTGTCTTGAGCTATGTTCTCAAAAGCTGCACATGGTACCTGAATGGAAAACATTGCAAGGCTGACATGTTGAAAGGACTTTTTTTTTTTTTTTTTTTTTACATATCTCTGCTCTGTTCCCACATCTGTCACCCGCAGTGGTGTTCCCTCTTACCTGGTACTGGTGCATCTTGTTATTCTTGACACCTACAATTCCTCAGTCTTGCAAACTGCTCGAATGCAAAGTTCCTTTGTACCTTTTTGTGGGAGATGATTTTACAAATTCTCTCCATCCTGGAGCAATGTAAGGAATAAATTATTATACGCTCTACATGACATTTTGCATGGCAACAGTGCTCCAGAAAAAAAAAAAATAGTCTAATTTGGCACTTCCATGGATATTGCTGAATCTTTTCCCAAGCTAATGCAAGGCATAGATTCTTACTGCAGTTTCATTAAATCATCTTGGTCACACCTCCCTAACAGAATGGAAAAGGGCAGTGGAAAGAGCAAAGGAAAGAAGAGGGCAAGTATTGAGTGGCTCTGAGCTCCCCCTGGAGCTCAAGGGTTGTCTGCTTTTGGCTGACCTCTTAAAAATAGCACATCAAACAGCTGAGTTGGAGCTCGTGATACAACACAACATTACACTGGTTTTATAGTGAGCTTGAGACAAATAAGGAAATGGGAAATAAGAAAGAACTAACAAGTCAGAGGAACTTCTCATGAGTTAGGATAGCTGGGGAGTTAAACATAATGATCCTGCCTCATAACTATCAAATTTCTGTATTTCTGTTGATGTCTGGTGCAGTCTTCATCTTTAAAAAGCCCTGGGCTTTTGTAGTTATGATGTCCTTCAAGCACTTGTTTCCTTCAACATTGTACATATCCCAGAAACTTTATGTTTCAAATATCCAGTGATGCAGGTGGTTTTGGGAAGTGATTCAATATTTTTACATCCATGGTAAATTCTCCATACTTTCATTTGGCGTCTAAAAAAAACGTGCAGAAAGGGTCTCTTCCTTCTTCCTTACTTCTTTGGTACTTGTGGTCATCAGATTTCCTCAGTTTCATTTCCACTGAAGCTCTATTCCCATGGTGTGGGCTGTGAGGCACACAGCAGAACAGAAAGATGTTTTGCCCATGTTGAGCATATACAAGACTCTATTTTCATTTAGCTGACTGACACAGAGAGACCATGAAATTCTGCAGATATGGCTGTGTACATACAGGCTGCATCCTTAATCCTGTATGCAGGAGAGGGTGGTTTGTGGAGACACGGCTTATGCTCCAGTGAAAAGGCCTGCTGTGGGTTCTTTCCTTCCCCCTTCAAATTATGAAGAGCTTGAAATCCTGTTAAGCATAAGGAGGGGTTGTATGGCACCCAAACAACATGGGTTGACCAAACTTGTGTTTGCTGCTGCTCAAATGCACCCGCTTGAGCATTGCCCTGCAACCCCTAGTGCACCCTGGCACTGGAATTAGTGACACCAATGCCTCAGCAGCAATGCTCCCTGATTGGAACCCAAATTGCAAGCTGAGACAGTCACGGAATCCTGGCATAATTTTCTCTCCAGGGTTATAAACCGCCTCAGAGAGGGGTCTCTGCTGGCAGGCAGGTCAGCAAGGCCCAGGTACAGAGCTCAGAAAGTGATTTCTACCCCTGTGCATCCCAGGGCAGAGCCAAACTGGTCCAGTGAGGGCCTGAACAAGATCAGTTTCTGGTCACACTTCAGGCAGTAACTGATCTTCTAAGAGTTCCACTTAGGTTACCTGTATCAAAGAAAAACTTCTGAGGATTATTAGCTTGTCCTAGTGTCTTGGCACACTGAAAGAAAGGTTTTAAAGAAACTAACTCTGGAGAAGGCAGTTCTGGGCAATGTGTTGGTATTTGAGGCTCCTTAATCCAGATGTGGCATTTCTTATCACATGGGTCAGCTATGAACCATGCACAGCTATCTCCTGCCATACGCTGTTACCCCGTGTCTGCTTTCTCCCTGCTAGTGGCACATTTCCAAGGAAGGTTAACTCCACGATAACCAGTCCCTACCTGAACTGTAAAACTGAGTCACCAGCACAGCCCAATGAGGACTGGAAAAGGAGGAATGTGTTACAAAATTCAAATTTTGATTTAGGACTTCAGGACATATTCTTTTCTAGAGAACATTTAACATTTAGCATGGGTTTAAAATCTCTCTCATCTTTCTATTATCTTTCACCAGGAAATGGGTTTGAATACCAATGTTTCAACAATTCTAACAATTAATGTCCTTAGGGATTATCCAAAGATCCCAAGTGGCCTCTATACCTACCCTTACCATGCTTTGCAGAAGGTGACATGATACATGCCCTACAAGAGTGTGCTGTTTCTCAGAAGTGACAGTTCCTTTTGTCAGCAACAGAGGAAGGCTACAACTCTTTCCACTGAAGTCAAATGCTACAGAACTCGACTGCCTTTATGTCAGATTTGCAGGAGAAACAAGGGAAGGCTCTAGAGAAGATACAGGGATTTTCTTCATTTCTGTAGGTGCTAATTAAATACATGCCAATATACATATTGCAGCTTGTTTTATACACCTAATATACATCTATATGCCTTCTGTCAGGTGCTATATGCTCGTGTGTTTCAGATTAACTTAACGTTTATGGTTAATAGATCACTTATTAAACATACAAAAAAGTAAATAATACTAAGCCAAAATAATAAAGTTCTTCCACAACAATCATGGGGCCATCATAAAAAAACTCCTGCGTATACATTTTTAGAACCGAAGCCTTGAGAAAATCCGACTTGTACAGCTTTCAAGACATTTCAGTTGGGCATTTTCCTCAGTCTAAATCAAGTTTCTAAGTGAAGGCAGGCTTTATGGCTTTCAAATTTAAGGAGACAAACCAGTATCATTAGAGATCAACACACAGCTGAAGATGAACCACACCATCAGACGTAACTCCCCAAAAATGCTACATATGGCTGCACAAGTATTGAAGAAACCACATCACAAGCCTGTTGGAATCCATTATTTATTCTGCATTTGCACTCAAAATACAAACACAATTGCTTAAATGCTGAACACGGTAAGTTAAACCCACTGTTAAAACAGACTTTGACATTCACAGCCACAACTTGACTGGTTTCTCTAGAATTAGGGCTAGTTTTACAACAGTGAACCTCCTAGGTCAAACAACCAGGCCACACCATTGTGTTCTGACTACTTTTGATTACTGGAGGAATTATATATGCTGTGTTTTATAAGTTCATCATGTTTCACATGTATAAATTCATCAAATTTGAGATCAGGGCCCGTGCACAGAATATCTCTCTGAAGTACTAGTCCACCTCCCAGCCAGATTTGGTGGAGTACTTTGACTGCCTCAAAATGGAGCTTAACCCCAGCTCCGCATCTTCTGCACATCACAGGCAAGGTTTAATGCTGGAGGTTTTAGATGAGGAACAGAACCCAAACATGAAAATTGTCTTATCTTCAGTCATCTTTCCCATACACATACAAAGCACCTAGTAAAAGTGCCAAAGCATAAAGTATCACATTGCCCAAATCTCTAAAAAAGTAAGTTTTAAAAAAAACTTATTAGCCATATAAAAATAATTTTAATGTGTCTACATACATGCTATTTGTCTAGCAAAACCAAATCTCTGCTGGGCAATTCTTGGGCAATTTGTTCAGAAGTCACTTCTGGATAACTCTATTCCTAAGTGATAGAAATCTATATTAAGCATTTACTTTGTCTCCCGTTTCTTCTGCATAAACAAAACATAGGTTCCTGCACTTTGTCCTTGACACTGCTTTCCTGTTTTAACCCTCTTGGCTCCACCTAGATTGTCCACTAACTCAGGAGGAAAATGAAACAGTGGAAGAAGAGGCTCTGATATTGTGGCTTTCTTGGTTCTGATGTACTCTGGTTAAAAAACAGTTATTCTCTCTCCATCTATAGTGATATAAAAATATATAAATTTCAGGTCCAAATAAATACATTTTAAATTGGACATCTTTCTAGTTCTGTATTAGTTAGTAGCTGAAATTTTTATTAGGAGTATCAATATACAAAAATACACTACCACTTTTCTTATTTTAGCTCAAGTTCTTCTTTCTTCAGCTGCTCTGTGCTTCACCAACTTGCCTCTACTGAAAGCAGGAAAAGCCATTTCACTAGATACTAAATATGGATAGATACTGTATATGTGTCAGAGCCACTAAAATGGGCGTTTGGAACAATTACTTCTTCTGTGCCTGGTGTTGTACAAACACCCTCCCGTAAGTGTCTTCTGCTCCTTCTGACCCATTTCTCCAGCACTGAAGGGCCTCTGTGCAGATTCAAACTAGGCAATATTTTTCTCTATGTTCATCTGCATCCCAACCCCTCCATTAGTCAGTCCCAGAAGCTCTAAAAAGAGAAGACATGAATATGCAGATTCACTGCACATGTAATCTTTGTAACTGGGAAGAAAAAATAGGACACACTTCAAACAGTTTCCTCTACAATCATGTCATCATTCATCCCACGGAGCAGCATTACCAGAGATTTCATAATTGCCTCTGTACCAGTACTAGAAAGGAGAGGATCCTGGCAGCAAATCCTTGGTGTCCTTGGTGTAGAAGATCACCTTGTGAGCTTGCAGTACTTTGGCAGACACAAGGAAGGTAGGAAAAAAATGGGAAGACTAATCGAGGGGTTTAAAGGGAAATGCAGAACACACATAACCTAAAAAGAAGTTAACATTTTCTGCCCATGGAGACACCAAAGGCTGTTTCATGCATTGTTTTTAACAGTCTTAAATAGTACTAAACACCGTAAAATATGAAGGAGGTTGAAGAAGCCCCCACTATATTTGGTATTATGTTTTTTCTACCTCTCTGATTGAGCAATGAGAAAGGAAAGTCCACACTATTCAGAGTTCAGTTACAGTGGCCAGTGTCAAAAAAGCCAGTATTACTGAGGACTTTCATCTGAATTTTTGGTTTTTTGAGAGTCCATTACCTGTCCCAGGATTGTATGTATACAACTGGCTCCACGATATCAGAGATCCAAGATACCTTCCCAAACTCCTACACAGCTAAAGTTGCCACTGTGAGCACTGGCAAAACATGGGGATAATTATAGTGTCACCTGAGCAAATGACACATACCAACATCAAAGGCTTAACATCAGATTTTAAAGAGAATTCATGTTCCCAGCAGGGAGAGAGTTATTTTTTAAATGCTGTGCTATGTATCTGTCAGAATCCCAGATTCAGATTGCTGAATACCCTTGAAATTTGCATCTTATAAAAAGACCCTGTATCCTTCAGCAGATCTCAGCAATTCTGCAGCTTCAGCTTTGGCCTTCAGTTGCTCATGTTTTAAGATGTTATTTATTGCAAAGATCAATCTAGGGGTAGTAACACAGAGCACTCCACAGCACCAAAACACTTGCAAGTCTGTGCTGTTGTGGCTACAGCAACATGAAGCAAATGAGTGTGTCTTTCTGCTGCTTTTGTAATTCCAGGGTTTGCAGTTAAAGAAACATACTCAGAAGGAAAACCCCCAAAAACCCAACCAAATGAAATCCCCACACACACTATTACATGCAAGTTTAAGTAAAAAACTCCTTAGAAGTACAGGGTATCACTGAAGATCCATTGGAGGTTTGCTATTTTGACAATTGTGTCATTAAAAGCCCACAAAAAAACCCCAAAAAAACCTATGGAAAGACATCTGATGGCCTAAATGAGCTTTGGATCAGTTGTAAGGGCATTTCTTTATGTACTGAGACTGTTATATACAACAGTAAATAAGTTACAGTTACAACATCAAAGAAATGCCAATAATGAACACTTATTTTTGCTCTCAAGTATGAATAGCTTTCTTATGAATAGTATCATTTAAAAACTGGCTATATAATATCCATATGATAAATCAAAGCAAATTTTAAAAACAAATCACAGATGCAGCTGAACAAACATTAAAAAATAAATAAAAATTTAGGTAAATATAAATATATATATATATTACAAAACTACATCTTCAATGAGATGCTGCCCGTACAGCAACCTGCACCATCAAAATCCTGAGCACCTGGCTCCCAAAACTGCTGGAGAGAGCTGAGCTCACACTGCATTTTTCAAGCCCACACACACATCTTGTGCTTTCTACTGAGTAAGCTGGCAGTTTAGAGATTCAGGCTATTCCTCACAAAGCTGCAGTGTGCTGAAGAGCAAAAAGCATCTTGCACTGTGCACTGGGAATGTATGCCAATTACCACATCAAAAAGCACTTGCTAAAGTTGTTTGGATCCTCAACACAAAGGTTCAGGTGTCATTCAGGAAGAGTGTTACCTCAATTTAGTAGGTAACCTACGCTAAGCTAAACAACATAATCTGATTGCAAGGAATGCACAGGCTTTTAAGTCACTGCTTGTCTACGCTTTGAGCGCCTTTTTGAGGTCAGAGTAGAAATTGGCCAGGGTGCTAGACATGGCAGTGTCTACTGCAGACTGTGGTAGCATCCCTCGCAGTTCAGTCTGGATGTAGCCTGTCAAAAGACTGTGACCAGGAGAGTCCTTGAGAGGGACACAGAACCAACCGCAAGGGTGATTGAATCCACGGACAAAGTTTGGTCTCGCCTCTCCATAGTCCAGGCTTATACCTATCAAGGAAAATAAAACAAATGGACAAAAAGGGAAATTAATTTGAAAGAGGTTAAAAAAAATTAACTTGCAGTAAATTTGAAATATATAAACTTCTGGTTGGGGAATTTAGTAGTAGTGACAGGCACACTATGAGTTTCTGAGTATTTTCATGACATGGAATTTGCTGTTCATCCAAACTCTGTGACAGACAGGAAAGCATGATAAGCAAAAATTCAACTGTTAAAAGAGGACATTCCTGCCATTTACAAGAAGCAAGTTGTTCCTCATCCCACTTTGTTCTAGGACCTGAGCTGAAGGACTCAACTTGTCTCTAACACTCCTGCCCCACAGCTGACATAAGTAAAACCTGGCAGAAAGGAATGGTTCATGGGTAAACCAGTAACTTGTAACACTTCTTTAAATATGTAAAATGTTAAAACACCTTTACATTTGTTAAAACACCTTGAATTTATTTGTTGAAGACCATCTTAGACCATTTTTGGAAAGTCTACTGCTACTAAATCTGAATCAAATCTTAAGCCAAGCAACTGTTGCAAAATAAAAATTCAGCAGAGGCAGGTGGTGGCTTACCACATGTTAGAAGCCCATCTTCATAGCTTGTAGTGTAAGAGAAATCAACAAACTCCCTTGGTGCTATGATGTTCCAGAGCTGGCCAGCAGTTGTATAGCGCATCACACAGCAGTTCTTGTAGAGTGACAAAATTATAAGAGAAAAAAAAAAAATCTTAGTATAATGAATATAGGGAAAGGTAACACTTGCAGGCAGCTAACTTCACAAAGGTCACAACCTCTGTCAACTACACTGCAAATTCAGTGAGGTTGTGCCATTCTCAACCTAAAAGCTGAAAGTTATAAGGACTTGTGGTCTACAACAGAGAACATCTGGCACCGAGATTTAAAAATCTAAAGCTAGAGAAACTTTGGCATGTCTGACAACTGAAAGCGACATGGCTTGGCTCTTATGTTGCCAAAGAGCACTTGGGAAGTCAAAAAGGACCATGAACAAACATCAAGAGGAATCTCTTGGTACTAAGATACTCTATCAAATACTTTTAATCCACTAAGTGAAAAATAAAATGGAATGTGAACAATTCTTCAAAACAGGCTTTCTTATAATACAGCAGTCTGTATAAATTTTATACAGACAAAATACCTTGTCATATAAATCTTCCTTCAGAGACAGAGCAAAAGACAATCTATGTTTAAGCCAGGTGTCCAGATGAGGGTTTTGAATTCATACTGAATGTCTGCATTAACCAAAGGAAGGCTACTAGCTGTTCCGTAACCAGCTTCAAACCTACCTTTCTTTTATCAAGTCCTCACCCTCAGAATTAACTATTTTGTGTCTCAGCACAAAGCCACGCAACACAAGTCAGCCGTTCAGGAAGAGGGGGAGGTTGTAGCTTCCAAATGTGTGGACTAATACTATTGTTTGCTGTGAAACGGAAGAAAGCAAGCCGTATGAAATGGCTTTGGCATACACAGTACCACACTGCAGCCCTCTGAATGCCAATTTTATCAGAGGCTACCAGAGCTCCCAGGTCCCAAGAGAATTGTGACTGACTCCTTTGTTTTTAGCATTAATAGAAAGATGAACTTCAAGCTTCAGAACAGGACTGTGCTGCCAGAGAGCTCGATCTGTGGTCACACAGAGCATGTACGCACAATGCTGCCCATGCATGCAAAAAAGAAGCCTGAAAGGGTTCATATCTGCAGGAATTGCTCTGCCCTACAAGAATGTTAAATTAATGTATTCATCAATACACATTTCCCTCAAGAATCTAAACAAGTCTTCACCTCTTCAAATGTTTCCATGATGTCCATTGAAGTCATTAGGCTGTCCCAGTCTAGCCTGTAAGGTCCAGGGCGAATATGATCCACTATTCTGTTAGTAACATCTTCCACCACTCCTTGAGCTTTGTAGCTAGAAAAATGTAAGTAAGAAATTCTTTATATTCCAATAATTTTCAACAGTATACTTACATTAACACCTTGGTACCAGGAAGTATGGTCAGTGGACAATTGCATCAGAGAAACAGAACAGGAAAACACCTATGGGTACATCTATCCTTCTTTGCAAGAAATTTTCTTCTGAAAAATTTGTCTTTTTTTCTACAATTAGTATTATTTCTCTAACAACTGTAACAACTTGTCATTTTATTCCTATTGCTTGGCTAGCAAGAGAGCTCACCAGAAGTAAGTAATCTTAAAGTAAAAAGGAGATCAGGAATATAATGGGAAAAGCATTTTTCATACAGCAGAAGTAACAGTATATTGGAGATTGAAATGCTATGGTTTATAGCTTGAACAGCTTTATGAAGGACTTTTGCCTATTACAGCAAAACTGTATAACAAAAGCTGCACAGAAGCACCCTCAATGGGCCTCCTGACTGAGGCCCTGGACTGTAAATTGATTTGAGATGAGATAAAGTGACCCAGGTCAGGGATGCGGGAGAAAAATACTTTTACAGGATTAAACCCAGCACCTTTGGGGTGGAGGCCACAGCCCCAGGCTTATCTGGTGTCAGGCTGGAAGAGACCCTCACACCAACAGGGGGAGGGAGAAGACGTTTTGGGTGTGTGGTGAAAAAGCCTCTGCTCACAGGCAGTGAAAGCCCATCCTCTGCTGTGCACACCAGCTCAGCTGTGGGGCCTCTTCACCCCGGCAAAGCCACATCTAAGGGACATCCACATGAGGGACAGCAGAGGGGCTGTCATGGCTCATTAAAGGGCCTCCCCAAAGGGGTCCCCAGACCCTGCACCAGAGCTGCACGTGATGCAAAATGATGTAACTGACCCAGAGTCACGCAAAGGACAGTGTAGAATTTGCCCCCCTCAGGGGAGGCACCTGGGCATTCCCACTGGCCCAAACCTATATTAATCCATAGGATTCTATATTTTTGGATGGGGGATGCTCACCACCAAGACTAGATTGAGGGGAGCAGTGAGACATCACTGGGACCCACAGAGGGATAACTTTTCTACTTAACCTACCTCTGTCACTCTCCCTGGCCCCCCAAACATACCACCCTTTTTCTAATTCTTTCTTTCTTTTTCTTTGCCTCTTTTACTACTAAATGAAATGTATCCATTTTTCAGTATCAACATCTAGCCTTATCTTGTTTTAATCAAATTTTGGGGAATATTCAAATGTTTTTGGGTTCATTCTGCTTTATTCACAGAGAGTTAGTTCTCTTTACTCCTCGGTGATTAGAGCAGATCACAACACAGGAGTAGAAGCAAGCTAACAAGAAACTACATTATGCTTTAGTGGCATATGATTACCAAATAAAATAATTTGATATATGACATTATAGAACATTCATTTTTAATGAAGATATTTTAGTTGACACCAGAGATTTTGTTTTCTTGAGTTACTGGGCCTCCAAATCCTGGAGGGGAAGAATCCATCAAAATCATTATTTTCAAAATACTTTCTATTCATTAAGATGTTCTTATCGATAGTAAATAATCAAGCAACAGATTCACCTCTTCACTTGCACAGTTCACCCATATTCACTCATAATCATCTGTATGGAGCCCATCTCAGCTGTATACTTGGAGAGGGAAGACCACGTGAACATGTCAGTGGCTTGCAGGTAGGTGTCTGGAAAGCTCTTCAAAGTGTCCTTTAGTTCTCCAGGTGCCTAAACAACCCTGAGGTCTTCACCTGCACACAGCAGTCACTGCCCCCCCAGCAATGGCTCAACTACAAGACCTGCTGGTGCCAGCAGGCCCATGGAACCCTTGGTGCCTGGGGCCATCAGCTCTCACAGATTCAAGAGGATTCAAACTCCGTGGGGTGTATCAGTCTTTGAGATAATTTTAAACACTACCTTTTCACAGAACTTTTTGTTTCTTCGGAGTGCTGTTTTTTAATAACTAGTTCTCTACTTAAACCTACAGATACAAACAGAACCCAGTGACAGAAACTCACACAGGAAGGGCCTTCATGTCACACAAACAACGCCACAAAACCCTCTCACAACCCCACACTTGGTATTTGGAAGTTGCACAGTCACTGCAAGAGTCCAAGGACTGACTGAGCTGTCACCCAGTGACCCTTCAGGACTACTGAACCCAGGCTTGATTCTGAGCTTTACAGGACATCATTTCTGGGCAGATGCTGTTGCCACTCCAGGCAATGTGGGAGTCCTGTGGTGTGTTCCACAGACTTCACCCTTGTTCTACACACCATGCAATGCTAAAGTATCAAACTGAACAACTAGAAAGGAATCATACAGCCACTACAGGTAACCCATTTAGCTTCCCCTCTGGAGGATCTGTGTAGCTGAGGGCTGTAGAACTCACGGCCTTAATTTCTAAATTCTACAGAACTCATCTGTGGAACATTAAAAATTTATCTCTTGTGCAGGCAAACTTACAGGTATCCACTGAATTCCTCTGATGGTTTACGCCACACAGTCGCATCTTTCTGAAAGAAAATATAAGACACAATGTTAATTGTCACTTGGATACAATTGCAAGAAGTCCAGAAAATGCTTCAAATTCCTAGAATAAAAGCAGCTGACTTTATAATTAGCCATGGTTCACGTGGGCACCATTGCACAATTTTCTTCAGATTTTTCAGACAGCCTGTCACAGAATATTTTATGAAAAAGTGACAATAGCCAATTTTCTGATTTTTTTGAAATAATAGCAAATCACAAGTAAAAGCTTTCTCAGAGTGAAATGGTAGAAGTCTGTGCAGAAGTCGGGTTTGGCAGGCCAAGTCAGTTTACTGTGAAAACACACAGAATAATGGAACAACATTAGTAGGGAAAGCCTTCCAATTGCAAGGCCACTGGAAAGCCAAGAGCCGGGTGTTACTCAGACAGGAAGACCACACTACTTCTGCTTGCACTCCTGTAACAAAAGTTACACAAGTGTGCATGAGGTGCAGGTGCAGACAGGAAAGTTCAGTCACCTTTCTCTCCTAAATGCCCAACTAGAAGAGTCTTGCAAGCAGTAGTCTATTTATTTTAAAGTTATGCAGAGAAAATAGAGAAACCAGTATCTTCTTATTTTTATGTAACTATGACATAGTTACATGTCATAGTTGTACAATTTGTACACTGTACAAAATGTCTGAATTTTGGAGAAACCAGTATCTTCTTATTTTTATGTAACATGGAACCTCTGCACAAAATGTCCAAATTTTGGTGTTGAAAAGAGTACCATATGGCACCATTTTATTTGGAATCATGATTATATAAGCACAAAGGACCAAATGTCCTAAAGAACATTAGTTCTGCTAAGTACCACATCCAGAATCATTTAAGGTATTTTGGGGCACAACACATCTCCTTGTGGTAGGTAAAGCTCTGAATTTCTTTTACATGGCACAATATCAGAATGGAAAGAAGGAAGGGAAGAAAGAAAGGAGAGAAGAAGGAAGGGCTGGAGAGAGGGGTAAAATCTGAGGATTTGGAACACAAGGATGCAGGTAACTTCTTAAAGGAATACAGTAGTACTTAATATAACAACACAGGAATAGACAACATTTAGTAGAGTAGAGGTGGTATAGGTGTATTGCAAGAGTGAAAGGCTTGGATGCTCCGTTCCTCCCTCTACATACAGCAAATTTATTAATATTGCAAATAATCACATTACATTTAGATCAGCTGCCTCTGTCTTATCAGTGTCTGCTCATGATGGAAGAAAAAATAAAAGCACTACTCAAACCACTGTAACAAAAAGACAAAGATAGAAATTTACCACACTAGTCCTACCATATTGCTACACTTCTACTTTCTGTGGAGGACAGCACTAATATATAATATAATACTGAAAAAGTATTCACCCAGCCTAGGACTGATGCACAAGCAAAGGCTATTTAGCTTGTTGAAGCACAACTCAAAAAACCCAGGCAGCTCAAAAGACGGCAAACTGTGTGGAGAAAGCAGGAACTGTATTCCCGTTCAGAGAAGGAAACTTAGGATAGTGCACGGTCTCTAGAGAACAGAGAAGTGAAGCAGTATGAGAGGAAGCCTTGAGAATTATCTCGTTTCTTAAGAAGGAAGGAATTATCACATTTCTAAGAGGAAGACATTTGAAAGATAAGGCATGATGAACTATTTATTGACAAGAGATTCCAGACGCCAGCAGGCTGTGTCTGCTTTGCTGAAAGTACACCTGAGTCTCTTGCAACGCTATTAATGGCAACTACCCCACATTTTGTTCTACGTCAAGCCTATAATCCTACACAGGTTCTTCCGTGAAATACGCCCCGACAATGGGCAGCAGAAATGCCAGAGTATGCCTGGGAACAGGAAAAACACATCCTGCCATCTAAAGATAGCCCAAAGGGATGGTTTCACAGCGCCTGTCAGTTTAAAGTCCTGCAGGGCGCGGCCAAGTGTTCCTCAGCCGTGTGGCAGGGCACAGCGGGCTCTTTCCGCCGCACCGGCGACCCACAGCTTCCTGCGGAGCAGAACCGGGAAGCCGCCCAGAGCACTCACGGTTTTCTTCGCCACCCGCCACTCGCCGTCTCCGATGCTGTGGTACCGAACCAGCGTGTTCCGCAGCTTCGAGGCCAGGGGCGCGGGATTGGGCAGGGGATCCATTTGCTTCCCTCCTGCGCGAAGATGCCTAATCACACAGACACAGAGCAGAACAAGGCACGGAGTCAGGGATGCCAGCAACAGCGCCGATCTTCCAAACCCGAACGGAGAATGCGGAAAACACCGCCGCGCGCACACACGCACATCTCCCAGCCGGGTTCGGGTGGCAGAGAGCTGCCAGGGGCTCAGGCCGAGGGTCAGGAGCTCA
>VYZP01064614.1:1301-18038 GCA_013400635.1 Hypocryptadius cinnamomeus | reverse complement strand
CAACACCAGTACCTCAGACACAGGCAGGATAGAAACATAGGTATCTACTGCATTCTTCCACTAAAATAATAAAGTTGCTTGAGATGACAAGCATCTGCCACATTTTCTTTTCTTATGGGACTTTCCAAAGGTGTGTCAGTAGGTTTTTGTTGTTATTACATTGTTTGTTTTTTTGTCTTTAAACAACACTAGCATACATTTCAAGGAAAGCAAGGGCGAGCTTCCACGCTGTTCCCACCAACTCCTTTTGCACTTTCCCAGTTGTCCTCCTCCTGAGATCCCACTTTTGGCTGCACCTACTTGCCTGAGACAGCAGGAAGCATGCCCACACTGCACGCCATGCCCAGCACACCTCGGGACTGAGCACCCAGAAAGCATCTAAGCATGGTGTCCCATGGGACCACACAAACACCAAATTCGGGGGGATGGTATTGCAAGATTGTCATCACTGACAGTGCAATTAGCAAGTACAGCTTTCACGTGCCTGCCAAAATGCGTACCAAAGCAGGCAGATATCCGCTGGTTCCAAAAACTGGAGTTCAGGCAGGGTTTGGGAGCATCCCTGTCCATGACATGGGGTAGTGTAGACATGAAACAGGGAGGGAATCTGGCCTGAGTGCATCGGGGCAGTATTTACCCCTGGTGTGCATAAGGAAAACACAGCTGACTAAAGAGTAGTGAAGATCAACCAAGAACAAAACAAGGCCAAAGATCAGCCAAGTGAAGGAGTTTCATGCGCAGGACACTGTACCGCAGGAGGGCAAAACCCACTGGATATTAACCATAGCAAACATGTCCCTTATGAGTCATGCTCATAAAAATACAAGCAATTTCCTTTTATATTCCTCTCACTATACTTAAAACCTAGAGTTTATTCCATACACCTATTCTGCACTGACAACTTTTTTTTTCCAAAATACAGCAGCAATGCAAACATTGATATATTTTTTTCCTATTGGTTACAATTTGTGTGACTACCTGTAGCCACTCAGTGATGTTGCAACATTCACTACAAAATAATTGAAGAACGCAGACTTGAGAAAATTCCGATGACTCTGACAACACAGAGAAGTTTTAACTTGTTTTTTAAAAAGAGTAGAAATGGAGTCTAGTGTCTGGATACAAAAACAAATGAAAAAACATTGATAGGTAAGAAGACACCATATTCAAGTCTCTAGAAAGGCACTACAAGAAATAGTAAATAAAATTTCAAACAGTATTTTTTATTATTTTTGTGTCTGTGTATCTTTAGACAGTCACTCACTTTTAACCACCTGCTCTAAAAGGTTTAGGAGGTATTTCTAGAACAAAGAAAATACTTTCACATTCAGAAAGCAAATTTTTAGTCATATTAGATCTAAGAACATATATACTTAATTTAATTGTACTGATAACAAATTCAGAAGGGAAAATCACTGGGTTGTTTTTTTTTTTAAAGATTGCAATCAGTTACTTCTGTGAATAACTAGAAACAGCAACACAACCATGTTACCACAGTTTATAACGTAGCAAACACAATCAGACAAGTGCCCCTGGATACCATCACAGCAACATTAAAATGCCTAAACATAAATAACAATCAGAGTTTTCTCAGGTTCACAGCAGTGGCTCTGAGGCAGGACAGCAGGAAAGAAAGCCTGTCTGAACACCTGCCACACCAGTGACAAAACTGATTTTTGCTGGTATAATTGTTGTTACAGCATCTATTTGTAAGGCTGCTCATCTCCAAATTCATCATTGCAAGGATGCTCATTAAGTTAATGGAACACCCCTAGACTGATGAACTTGGGACAGTTCTAAGATTTGGGTCTGGATTCTAAAACTGATTTGACCTTCTCAACCTTAAGCGGAAATTATGTCAGGTTTCATTTTCTGCCACTAGAGTCCAACTGAAGTTAGTTCTTGGAACAAGTACTCCAACAGAAACCCAAAACAGAACATCCTCCACCCCTTTAATATTTGCTTGAAGGCATTTATGAGAGATTTATACATGCAAACCTTCCCAAACTGAATAATAATTTATATCTGTGGAATCCATAACATGAATTTTGCAACAATCACACTGTAATGTCTATTTTTAGAGTTTTTGGAGCTAATTTAAGAATCAGGGCTGAGCATAAGAGGTCTTGGGAAACTGACTTGTAATGACAATCTCTAGTTATATTCCACGGAGCCCTAGATCCTCCTGAAACGGAAAACAAGTGTAACTATTGCCAAGAAAATTAAGTTTGCTTGATTTTTCCCATGTAGTGCTGTTGAATGTTCAGTTAACCACAGAATCACAGAATCAGTGCCACATCCAGTCTTAAACACCTTCAGGCACAGTGGTTCTGCCACCTTCCTGGGAAGCCCATTCTAATGCCCAACCACCCTTTCTGTGAAGAAATTCTCTCTAATGTCCAACTTGAACCTTCCCTGGCACAGCTTTACAGTGTGTTCTCTTGTCCTGTCCCTTGTTACTTGGGAGAAGTGACCGACCCCACCTGGCTACAGCCTCCTTCAGGTAGTTATAGTGAGTGATAAGGTCACTCCTGAGCCTCCTTTTGTCCAGGCTAAAAACCCCAGCTCCTTCAGCTGCTCCTCACAGGACTTGTGCTCCAGACCTTCTACCAGCCTTATTCTGGTAAAGTTCTGTCCTCTTCTCTGGACACAGTCCAGCATCTCATCCCTTCCTAAATTGGGGGGCCCAGAACTGGACACAGCACTCAAGGTGTGGTCTCACAGTACCAAGTACAGGGGAAGAATGACTTCCCTGCTCCTGCTGGCCACATTATTGCTGACACAAGCCAGGATGCCACTGGCCTTCTTGGCCACCTGCGAACAGCTGGCTCATGTTCAGCTGCTGTCAATCAGGACCCAAGGTCCCTTTCTGTCTGGCCACTGTCCAGCCACTCTGTCCCCAGCCTGTAGTGCTGCAGGGGAGGTTGTTGTGGCCAAAGTGCAGGGCCAGCTTGGGTTCTGGGCAGTTTGTAATACTGCAGTGTCTGCTGCCACTCCTCAGTTTTAGTTTGATTAAATCAATGAGGGAATGACTTCAAGTTATGATTTTAAATGAACATGTCCTGCACTGATTAATTTCTGTCACATAGTCATTTGTCCAAGCAGCAGCAGCATGGGAGAGATCTCATCTCCCTGCCCTGTCCTGGCTGCCCAGGCAGCTTTGGCCAAGTCAGTTTTAGGCTGCATCCCATTACTGAGCTCAACTGCACATCATCTCCTCACCTAGAAGAACCCCTAGCTATGTCCTGTCCTTGTGTTGGGATAAGACCCTTCTCTTTCTCCTACATCTTGGTTCACACAGACCTAGGAGGAGCTCAAAAACAGCTGTAACATCTCTGCAGCATGCTCCCAATGACAAACTGAAACACTGCTTGGGTGTCCTGTAACTTCAGTTCCCCACTAAAACAAAGAGCTATCTCACCACAAAAGTGATATAAAGTTTAACCTATTAATGTACATAAATAACCCAAACAATAATGCCTACATAGGTAAATATTGACAAAGGGCAACAATTTCAAAGAAGCAACTCAAGTACATGCAGTCATTCCTCTGTGGGATTACTGCTCCATGGTGACTTTCTTTCAAAGCCCTGACTATCTCACAGCATCTTCTCATGAATATACATGTTGCCAGTATCCATTCTACAATCTGGATCACTTCCTGTCTGCAGCTTCATTAAGTGGAAGCCTCCTAAGAGAAAAGTGAGGGGATGGAAGGGTAGGAACCTCAGGAGAAAAATTATTTACAGCTGGAAAATACAAGGACAAAATTTTTTTCTTGACCACGAGCACTAGATATTTAAAAAAACAGCAGATAACACCTCTGAGAGCACATATAAGCAACTGCATACTAATAATGCTAAGCATTTCCTTCCTTCCTTTAGGAGAGGAGTCAATTGAATAGGACAAGAAATAATTTCTTCCTTTTATTTTTATCCATCCTTACTACGTATCTGTGCACCATCATTTAAGTGTTAAGAGTCTTACCATGGTATATAAAGACCTGTGTTCCTGCAGACATGCACAATATCATGTTAGAACTCTGATTAAGAGCCATAGCTTAACATCACCTAATAAAATTAGTAACATGGGTGATATACAGCAATATCAGAAGGCCTCCAGATACAGACCAGCTTGGAAAAGCCACGTGAGTGAGTTATCTTCAGTTCTGCAAGGAACTGATGAGGTAATTCCCCCAGTAACTTATCAAAGAAAAAAAAAGCATACAGCTTTAAATCCTAACTCACACTTTATCCCACACAGCAGCAGGAGGGTTTTACTAATTGCAATCTGCAGAACATATGGACTGGAATACATCCCATCATCCAGCACCTCAAAACTATAGGCATTAAGTCGCTAAGCTTTAGCACACTGTTTACAATTTGCCTTATGAATACGTCACTGCATTTTACATTACTAAGGCATACATGTAAAGAAAAGAAAGAAGCTTTATTGGCTGCAACTAACACAAACATCAAAGAAATCCATCACTACACTGCCTTTCCATTGAGGCTAAGCAAGGACAGTGGCTTTGCGACCCCCTTTTTACACAAAACAGATTCAGAATCTTTTTTTCCCGGCCCTCACATTTCCTGACTGCATCCTTGTGTAAGGAAGCCTGTGAGCCTTTGAAGCCTCCACCCAAAACAAACATGAATCTTTATAACTTTTGTAATCTGCTTTTTGGCCACCCAGTGAGAATCTAACAGGATCCCTTGTTTGAAGGCCACCACAGAATAATACTAGCAGGGGAAAAGAAAAAGAAGATGAGATCCAAATATAATCATTACATAATATTTTCCTAATGAAATATAAAGCTGCTTTAATCTAAACAGTATGTTAAGATCTTTACTAATCAACTTCAAATGAGGGGCTATAGTCATCAATTTAGCAGAGCGAAACCAAAACAAGCAGAAAATAATTTTAATGTTTAGACAGGACTTCTAAAAATGACACATCTCTCAGATAAATAGGCAGTATTATCCTAAATTTTCAAACCTCTCCTAAATAGGCATTCCCTGGAGACATATGAACCTGTGACTGACATGGGTCCTTCTAAGAATAATCAAGCTGTGTTTCCAAGAGCACAGCCTACACAGGACTAGGGTGTTGAAACCCCAGACCAAGCACCAAGGAGAAGCTGCCTCAAGTTTCTGGAGTCCAAGAAATGTGTTTTGGAAAGTCTCTCTCACCACAACCACCATCCCCAGTGCAAACGGACCAGAAGAGCAAGTGCTGTTGCACAGGTGAGAATTCAGTGCCAGAGGGATGCTTCCTTCCATCCTGAAACAGGTTATGCCTCCCCACAACTTTGAACATTTTCACTCTAAAAAAGGCATGGATTGAGCAGTACAGCTAAAAAGGTATTAGCTGTCCAATTATCATGATCCAATGCTGTATTTGGCTTCTATTTATTTCATACTGTCATGATTTACAACTTCACAGCCCCTTTTTATCTCCCCTCCATTCACATTTCTGAGAGCATTTTAATTTCCAGTTTGCAAAAGAAAACCCAGATGTAATTCCAATTCAATGTATTTTTACTACTAAGTTATGCAACCCTAGGAAATCCTTTAAACACAAAATTCATACTCTCAGGATTTTTCTTATCAAAAGCAACACGTAACTTTTAGATATTTCAAACTCTCCCATGTAGTCTGCCTTATACTCATTTATTTGCAGTTTTATTCATCAACCCACAGATGTATTCAAAAAAAAATTTAAAAACACTCAGAAGTGCACTGCTACGATATAACAGTTAATTATCCATTACAATCATTAACTGCAAAGGCAGAGATACTGAAAAAACCCTTATAGTGAAGTATTCTCATAAAAAGAAACAGAAAGAATCACTGATCGAGACATATGGACACATATCTGTCTCATATTGGCTGCTTTATTTTTCCTTCACATTCATATGAAAGTTGCAAAGCACGTTTCTGCCATTACTCTTAAAGAAAAACAAAAAACGAGCAGAAACACAGATCAATATGTGGAAGCTCTGTGGCCCACCTATAGCACTCCTTCCCAGCTCACAAACTGTCAACATAACACAGGAAAGATTAGGAAAAAATTGCTCTGGTAAAGTGCTCTGAAACTTTTCAGAAAATTAAATTACATGTCCTGAGGAAAAAACACCCTAGATTGGGACCTCTTAAAAACATTCTCCTTTTCCTACACCTTCTGATTTGATAGCACCTCTTCACAAAATGAAACCCTTTGATCTCCACTTACTTGCTGTGGCACCTGCATCCTAGGGTTGGGTTTTCCTTGTTTGTGGTTTCAGAAAATCATACTCTAGGGATACACAAACAGAAGTGTCCATCAGGTCTCTTAAAGCGCAGAAAACCGAGGTTCTTGAAGACAGGAGGACAAGTAGGCTGCTAGACACAGCATTTCTGCAGTGAAACAGAGCCATATGCACACATAGTATAGGTCACACCAGAAGTGAGAGAAAGAGGAGATGTGAAATAGCTCCACAGAAATGAACACCACAGCCAAAGAACACATTCTGCAAATCAGGGCAATGAATACTCAATCCAACCCCTGTTATTTCTTTAAAGTGCAAGAAGAACTTTATGATATAGCAAATATATCACAGCTCACATGTTTTCTCATGTAAGAAGGTTCTGGGTGTCAAATGAGTCAAAGGCAGGAAATTGCCTAAAGGTGTGTGTACTGCAGTGCCCTGACTCAAGCAGCCAACAATGGCAGGGCCCAGACTCCTGGAATCCACTGATACCAGGCAAGAATGCATCTGCAGAGTAAACGTGGGACCACTCAAACCTACAAGCTCCAAATACCATCAAGAGGAAGTTTGCTGTGGGATGCATTTAGGTTTGCAAAGAGGCAAATTGATACAGTATTTTGTATCTTCAGCTAGTTTCATTCAGTGCTACAGATCATCTGACAGGACTTAGTCACATGTCTAGCAATAATATTCAAAGAATTGTTAGAAAAATAAATTAAAGTCTTATCAACGTCTTAAGCATAAACATATCTCGAACTATATTTCACAATGTTTAGGATTTTTTTGACAATAAAATAATTTTTTTAAGCAGGTCATTGCTTAAAAAAACATACAGTAAGTACCACACTGTGTGAGCAAACACAGTTCTGAGGAAACACTACTGTCACCGTTTTTTGCCCTACAATGTCTGTCACTGCCATTCTGGAACCAGGCATTTCTCTCCCTTTAAGACAGTGCTGCTCACAGCTCCCTACTTAGCATATGGAAAGAGGAAAACTTTCTTAAAGGAAACATCTTGAATACATGTTAGCTGCTGAGAATTTAAGGAATATACACTACAGAATTACCAGTTCTATTAAAACCTGAAAATACAGGATGTGCACGCCGCAAGAAGAGGATAAACTTGTCGATTTCTCACTGTATTTCCATTTTTTCAAAGTCTATACAAAGAATGAGGGATTCAGCATGACCCACTTTGCTGTTGTCTCATCTTCCCTCCATCACAAGAACAGTTCAAGTGAAAATAATCCGTTCTCACTCAGTACATATTCACTGTTAAGCAATACATCAGCTGAACAACCCACATCATCCCAATGAAGTTGCTGAATGGTTTTCTCTCAAACTGAATCTTTTTTTCTGCTAGGCTTATATAGTGCTAGATGCCAGTTGCATAGAAAATTCTAATATATATAGAGATATATATGTATATACGTACACACACACACTCCATGAATAAGAAAGGCTGCCTGTGAGATTCTGGCTATGCACAAGCATTCCTTCCCTTGCCAGTAACCAGAATGTAAAATAACTCTCCTCTCCTGAAAATTTCCTTTTATTGGGATATTTGTTTCAAATTCATCTAAAAAAACGAAATCAACTGACAAATCTAAAATAGCTAAACTGCCATTTACAACTGCAATCTGGCTATGGTCAAACATTTGTTATTTTTATTTGCAGAAGATCAAAATTACTTTCAGAGTAAAGCATTTTTTCAAAGGCCCTTGGTGCAAATTCAATTTATGAAAACTTGTCACTGACAACATTAATATATTCCTTTCTGTGAGATCCAGTTCTGCATTCCCCATAGAAAGTACATTAACCTCTTAAATAAGCAACCCATATAGGCTTGCTTCCAGCTGCTTGTAAACAGATGAGACCGAAAATACTTCAAACCTGGAGGCTGGAACCAGCTGCTGTCCTTTAAAGCAGCATTTGTTTCATCCCAACATCCTTGTTGATAAGATAAAAAGAAATATTCTCACAATTCAAAAATCTCCTTTCCTGAGCCACAGAAAAAGAATTAACCTTTTATTTGCAAAAAAACACTCTTCAATCTTAAGAGGCTAAAATATTAATAAGAAAATTCATAAGACACCAACAGAATTAATATGACTTAAATATGCAGCTCAAAAAAACCCAAAATTTGTGTCTTCAGTATTTCCACAAACCTTGAAATAGAAGTTGACCAGAACTTGGCTTTTGGGTTACTTAATGTTCTGATTTTGAAAGGAAAAGAAAAACCAAAAAAAAACAAACCAAAACAACTGTCATACCTGAGATTCATAAACCAGTAAACTTTTTCATGAGGTAAAACCATCCATCTTCTGTATCTCAAAGCATGGATTCTGTATATAGAACATTCCACGTATTTTGACCACCAGAAATGCTAATTTCTACACCAGAAGTCACCTAGCTATCAATCCTTGGAGGGTAGGTTTGAGTATTAATCCAACACCAATGCATACAAACCATCATTTATTTTAAAAAATCACAAGGAAAGAAGTGGCAATGACTCCTCTAGATAGAGCTACCAGAGACCATTTCTCCAGAGTGTTGATGTCCTTGGGAGTTCCTCCTCCCACTCACAAACAAATTGCAGGAATTAGGCAGCACTTGCTTACTTGGGGCAGGGATGCGAGTGCCGGGAGAGAGGGGAAAGGGGGAGGGGAAGAATTCAGAGACTTTTTAGCTGCCTTCTTGCATGATTTGATCTCTGGAAAGAAGCCTGAGAGCAGCTGCCATGGTGTGTCAGCTCCCTGCAGACCTGAAGCGAGCTGTGAGATCGTGGTTTGGTAAATTTCAGACCAGGTCACTGGAAAAGCCATTGATAAAGCAGTTACAAACCGCAGTCAGCAATAGCATACAGCTTCAAGGAAAAACATCCTTTCTAATTTCAGCTGTGTTTGCACTGCAGTTAAACACTGACATTTAATAAGTCTCACACAAGAGGGTCCTAAAGAAAAACACCCACTAAATATTTATTTTAATTTTAATACAGTGTGACTCAGTTTTGGGTAGGTCTCATCACCTCCAACTGGAATTCCCCAGCCGGTCAGGGAGCGGTGATGGAACGGCAGAGCTCAGTGGAATCTCCCACGGCAGATCCAGCCCAGCGCCTCCCCTTCCCACAAGGACTCCCCGTGAGAACGGCTGGGACTGGGCTGGCTCTGTGCTAGCTCATGCTCAAATCTGCATGAAATCACCCCTGAAGAGGCTGCTGGGTACTGAGGGAGGAATTCCAACTCTCCCCCAGCCCCCAGGCTGAGCCTCTGCCCTCTCTGTATTCTTCACAGCACAGTGACACGCTGCAAGTATGAAACCTTCTAGATTAATAATGAGAACAGGCCAATGATCTCCCTGGACTGCATCCATTTCATGTGAACTATGAGAACTTGGATTTATTTCAGTAATGGAAAGGAAGGAAAAGCAAGGAGCAAGAGGAGGTTTTCCACACAGGCATTCTACATCTCCAAGGAAAGCAAGGGGACAAAACCCACACAAAGACATTTCTGGTGCATGTTGTGGGCCAAATTTCTAAACTTTCTAAACTCTCAGCCTTTTTGCATTTTCAGCTTTGTGCACTTAATACTATTCCTCTTACTGATTTTACACAGTACTATTATTGTGCTCTTTTATTATGCTTAGCTAAATCTGTGTGATTGGCACAGAGCAAACATCTTTACTGAGGAGAGGTGCACTCAGGTTTGAATGAATACACAGTGAGAAAAAAAACAGACATTGGGAAAAAGTTGGCATGGTTTTTGGTCATAGTTTTATTTACAAGCCACTATGTCCCAGAAGCAAGCCACATGCATCCTATTTCCAGTGGTGTCAGTGTATCAAGTTTAGCCCTGAAATTACTAGGTTAAAATAATATGGGATATTTGCTTTCCTAAAAATTAACACACTTATTGAAGGCATGGATAACTCTCACACACATAAGAAAGAGGGAGAAAGCCCAAAAACTGTTCCACGGGTCCAAGAAAGCCCAAAAACTGTTCCACGGGTCCTG
Source organism: Hypocryptadius cinnamomeus (assembly GCA_013400635.1). Taxonomy (NCBI): domain Eukaryota; kingdom Metazoa; phylum Chordata; class Aves; order Passeriformes; family Zosteropidae; genus Hypocryptadius; species Hypocryptadius cinnamomeus. Next base: position 7,777 of record VYZP01064614.1, on the reverse strand, counting down.
TCTCTATCCCAGTGTTTCTCTCTTCTTTTTGCTCTGACTCTTCAGCCTAGAAATTGCCAAGAGTATTCATTACTGCTCAAGCAGGCTATCAGCTTTGGATGCAAAAGCCTGATGGAGACTGTTTGGAAGATCCCTGTAATGCACCAACAGGCCACAGACCAGGTGCACAGAGGTCTTGGCTAACCTGTAGAGTCTTTCAATACTGAGTGACTCCAGGCCTGCTGCAACTAGTAAGGTCAGTGGATACATACAAACAGAATTTCACTAATGACAACTTCTACGTAGAACAAATTCTTTTTCCCTTTCTGACACTGCAATATGCTGCTTCTTTTACCTTGTTCAATAAATGTTGCCCCAAAAAAAAAACAAAACAAAAAAAAAAAACAGAACAAGTTTAAGAGCTACTTTCCCCCTATTATATAAACAAGGAAAATATGAGAGAAATCTATTCTAGCCACCACTTTAGTGGAAAGCAAAGACTGGATAGAAAAGTTGACTGTCAAAAGTTGCTGCATATGTCAATTTAGTGAGAAGGATCAAATAGACAAGAGGAAATGCAACGCAGACTTTAGGATCTCAGAATGGTAAATTTTGAGAAACCAAGGAAATTACAGAGGCTGTGCTCAAACACTGCAGCTCAAACACAGAAATACCTCACTTGAAAAAGGCAAATGTTATTCACACTTCCATTGCAAGCAGGAAGGGAAAAAATGGTAAGGAAAGATTGGAAGCTTGCCCAGATGAATAAACACTTCAAACAGGATATTGAGAGGAAGTCCAGACTCTACAAAGAATGAAAAGATTAATTAGGAAGAAGACAATGTCTCAGGGCTACGAAGTGTTGAAACTGTAAAAGAGGACAGAAGCTCAGCCAAAGGGAACTCAGCCCAGGCAACCCAAAATGAGTTTGCCACGCGTACGGGGACGACTTCCAGAATTTCACTGTGGCTGCTGACTGATTTGGGAGTGCTGGCAGCCAGGCACAGGCACAGCACGACTGGGTGGGAGGGATCCCCTCCTCAGCTGCTGCCAGCCCAGAGTAATTTAGACTTACATCTACACAGCCTACCAACTCAACTAGAGCAATTACTCTAGATGCACCTTTTCTCTCATCGGGTGAAGAGAAAGGCAAGTCCAGTTGCACTGGACTGAAGTCTCCCACAGAGTTAAGTGAAGCAGTCTGAAAGTGCTGTAAATGACACAGACAATTTTAGAAGCAGAGAGGAAAGGTGAAAGACAACCACTGCCTGGCCATTTCTGTCATCACACAAATGACACAGGCTGAGGCAGTCGAGCTGAAAGCCTCAACAGGTCACAGTCTCAGCATGGCGAGTGCCAGAGTGTTTCTGGTCCTCACAGTGGGCTCTGGCCACTCCTCTGAGCAAAACAATCTGCTGCATCTTCTCCCACACGTTTCCTGCCAAGCATGAGGCCACGGGGCCCAGAGAAAATTACTCTAGATAGATTTTTCCATAAACGTAAGTTATAATGTCTCTTCTTCAGAGTGTGTTATGAGACAAGGGAAATAAAGATGCACTAGTAGCCCCTTTGGAGCAATAGCTTTTTCTACTTTTCTCTCTTTTTTATTACAGTTGCAGTACCCATAGTATTTCTCGTCACATTTCACTCCCTTCGTACCCAAAACATTTGCTAGATTTGTGTGCTAGACAAAGCAGATTTAGAACCATACTCATTTCATCCTCTACCTATCCCCCCACCCACATACAAAAATACGTTCCATAGAAAATTTTGCTTTACTAAGCTCTCTAAATATGTACACATATATACTGGGAAGGAGGGCTGATGGTGTTGATAATGTGAATTATTGTTAGGAACAGTTCTTTGTTACTAACCAAACCATTTCTGTACTCCTTGCTCAACAACAGATGACACAGAACACAATACAAATATGACTGCCCACTGGCAAAAGTTAACATGGGATATCATCTTTGGCAAAAGAAGAGTACTTCTGCCAGTGCTAGTTTGGCCAGGTCAACAGACCTCAAAATAAAGAGATACATTTCCATATTCAATATGTATGGCAACTCAAACTTTCCAAGTACTAAAATGGAAACTGTAACTGAACTTGAAGATATATGGAAGCAGGAGAAATGCAATATCCTAATTGAAAACAAGAATACATCTCATTTCTTTAATGCTTTAAATGCTTTTATGTGAATACAAAACTGACATCAAAGTCCAGTGTTGCTGTGAGTGTCAGTCAACTTTCCAGGTTTGTGATTTCTCATTAAATCATATCTCATTCTATTAATTTCTTATTGGATTTGATATTTTCAGGTTTTCCTAAAATACTAACTTAGCAGTCAGTCAATCAAAAATATTTTGAAACACAGTCATCTGCAGAGCTTTGTTCCTTCAGGGCCGAGAAACACACCTGCCATGATCAAGGTGTACATATAAAAACCACTGCAAAGACACATCCATGCATCAACTGAACAAAAGTGACTGGTGCTCCCAGAAACTCAAAGCCTCAGACACACTCTATTCCCTCCAGGCAGCAGGCTTTGAAACAGGCCATGAAGGTCAATAAATATCTGGTCTCCCCAAACCTAAGAAAAAAAAAAGTAAATTCAAGGATATGACATCCACAATGCCATACTACCCCCCGCTGAAATGGGCTCTCACACACTGAAACCATCTTGCTGTAAGAGCAGCAAAGGAAAGGGAGAACAATTTCAAAATCTATCTTGAATGGTACTCAGAAGAAGACAGTCAAAACAAACAAACAAACTACAAAAATAAAACCACACATGCACTTGTAATTAAACAGTACATTTTACAATAGCATCAGCTCCTGTGGAAATCGTGGTAAGCAGCCCCAGATGGAGCAGGTTAATGCAATATCAAATGGCAGGAGCTGAGAACTGTGTGAAGGCTTGTAAGGAAGCAAAACCATCGCAGCCTCTTCACCAAGGAAGGGCTAGAAAGACACAGTAAGAGGCCCTCTGCCTTTGAAGAACTTCACAGGACAGCGTTCCCAGCCGTGCACCTGTAGATGGAAAACTTGTGGAGCAGGAGAAGAAAATGCAAAACAAATCAGAAGAAATTTGTCATTTCTCTGCCAAATCATTTCCTATGATCCAGCGGGTATCATCTTAACCAAATGAAGTTCAGATGCTTGGTTCTGATAAACACTAGCCCTGCCAGGGGTGCAAGCAGCTGCAAGGCAGCTGTTCTTGTGCTAAGAAACACAAAGGCAGGTGGCACAGAGCCACAAACAGCCTCAGTGCTCTGCTGAGTACTATGGCCAAGCTGCAAAGATGTTTTCACCAGTTCTGGACCTTGCTACGTCAGCAAATGCCTACTTCCCTGAACAGTCAAAATTAAGATCAGGCAAAGTGATGAAGGTAGGAGAACTTGTGAAGTGATAAGAATAACCACAGACCTGGAATTTTCCATACAGGGCACCAGTTCTGAACCTTTCTTGCAGGCTTGGTGCATGACAGCACATATTTGTCAGCATCTCAAATAACTGCAAAGCTGATATTGATTTCTATGTATTTCACTGGAAACCTAAGGGAAGGTTAATGATTTGCTTTTATTGTTTCCTTCTAAAATTTTGGTCCTGAACATCTGGAAGGAGTTATCTGTTTTCCTCTTATTTTCTCATCCTCTTGTATTTCCTCTAGAAACTAGTGGTGTACAACTTACCTACAGAAATATTTAACAATAAATTTAAATTCTGGAAAAAGCAGTCCTGCAGAAATATGAACAGAGGAACTAATACAGAAAATCTTCAGGAGTTTTTCCAGGATTCCTTTGAGTTAGAGGACCACAACCCAAGTTTTTCTACTGTGAGGAGCAGCACCCTTCCATAGACATGTTCTGCTCTCCCTGCAATATTACTTCATCAAAACCAAAAACCAGAAAAAAAGTTACTCTCAAAGTCTGTGTATCAGCTCTGTACTAGTCCATTGGTACTAGGATTTAGTCATGAAACCTGTATAAAATCCAACAGAGAAGCAGATTAAAAATTTCCAAATACTGAAGCCCATGCATTTAAATTATTGAACTAGAACTAAGAGAGATGATGATAAAGAGTCACATCTAAATAATCCTCAGATATTTCAGCCACTCTAGCAAATATTTGCTGTTTCTATAAATCTCCTCTCAGCACCTGTCAAGAGTACAGCCAGCAACATGGGGGAATAAACACATTCAGCAGGCACAGATTTCCAATAAATCCAGTGAATTTGGGAGCTCACTAATTCCCCTCTACAAGCAAGGAAAAAAGTCTACTAAAATCCTTAATCTCCCATGTGCTGATACAGCACTTCCCAACTCCAAATCACACGGAATTTTCCCAGCTGTCAGCACTGAGCTCAGCAGGGGCATCAGCAGGAGAGCAAGGGCAGGAGCAGGACTTATGGAGCACAACATTCACTATGCTGAGACTGGAGGTTAATGTTGAAAGACAACAAGTCACAGTGGGAGGAGGGAAATGAAGCAATGCATCAAAGCCACACATTTAAACTGGCTTGGTTTTGCCCTCTTACCCATTCTTTAAACCTGCTTTTTTTCCTGAGTTGCATCTTGCATCATCTGAAAGAGGGGGCTTGTTTGTTCTCTTCAATATTTAGTTATCTATTCTGCTGGCATTTTACTCTCCTCAAAACCCTTGCTATTGAAAGGTAATATATTTCTTCAGCTGAGCACCAGTGTTAAAACTCACACAGGGGACCTGAACTGCTGTTTTAAAGCGAGCCATATTCAAGAAAAATCATTAAAAGGAGACACAGATAAAGCCCTGTTGGTGTTTACAACCATGTTGCATTAATGCTACTGTGTCTCCTGCACCTGTAAAGCCTGATACCATTTGTGTCAACAAGCCACTATACTGACACACAGCCAGAAAGCCTGACAGGGCTGCTAAACCCTGGGAGGAAAAGAAAAAAACATTGAGTAAGCAGGTCTTTGTATAACATATAAAAGAAAACCTGAAAGTTGCAAGGTTTTTCTTTTTTTTTTTACTTTTTCTTAATGCCATAGAAAAAAAGGAGTATTTTCTTGGTTGAATTGGACATACTCATTTCTTCTCTTATTCTGGTTTCTCTAAATCTTTATAGAATCACACAATCCTTTAGGTTGGAAAGGACATTTAAGATCATCAAATACAAGTGTTAACCTAACACTGCCCAAGTGCCGCATTAAACCATGTCGCCAAATGCCACATCTGTACATGTTTTAAATACTTCCTGGGATGGTGACTCAAACAGCACCCTGGGCAGTCTGGTCCAAATGTGACTACCCTTTCTATGAAGAATTTTTTCCCAATATCCAATCTAAACTTTCCCTGGCACAACTAGAGGCCATTTCCTGTTGTCCTGTCACTTGTCCTTTGGGACAGAACAATCCCCACCTCTCTACAACATTTTTCAGGTAGTTGTAGAGAGTGATGAGTTTCACCTGAGCCTCATTTTCTCCAGCTTAAACAAACCCAGCTCCCTCAGCTGCTCCTCATATAATTTGTGATTCAGACCCTTCACCATCTCTGTTGCCCTTCTTGGACGGCTCCAGCCCCTCAATGCCTTTCTTGAAATGAGCGGCCCAAAATTAAAGACAGGATTCAAGGTGTGGCCTCACCAGTGCCAAGTACAGGTGGACGTAGTAGGGAATACTTCTGCTGGCCACACTATTGCTGACACAGGCCAGGATGCCATTGGCCTGCTTGGTCACCTGGGCACATGCTGGCGCATGTTCAGCAGGTATTGACCACCACCCCTAGGTTCTTTTCTGCTGGGCACCTCTCCAGCCACATTCCCTCAGCCTTTAGCACTGCAAGGGCTTCTTCTGAACCAAGTGCAGGACTCAGCACTTCACCTTATTGAGCCTCATACAACTGGCCTTGAGCCATCAATCCAGCCTCTCCAGATTCCTCAGAAGAGCTTTCCCACCCTCTAAGATCAACATCCCTGTCCAGCTTGCTGCCATCTGCAAACTGGTTAATAGGTGCCCTCAGTCCCCTTGTCAAGAGGAGATATTAAAGATATTAAACAGGGCTGGCCCCAATACTGAGCCTGGGGAACAGCACTGTGGCACAGAGCACAGGCATTAATGACAACCCTCTGCAAAAATTACTGGCAAATGGTTACAGTGTACAGTAATACCAGAAGCTGTGAGCTACCTCAGAGGAAGGAAAAAAAAAAACACTAGTGTGGCCTGAAACAGCCTGTCAGTGCTACATGCTATGAATACAAAACAAATAGAGTGCAGTACGTGTCAGGTTTTGACCTCTGTTACTTGTGTATTTGCATCCTTTCCAGTCAGCCTTCCTGATTTCACAGCCATCCCACTAGAAATACCCTCTGTGTCTGTTCAACATCTCTGCCAAGCTGAGCTCATGCTCTTATCAAAGGAAAACATTTCAAGAGGGTTTAGTTGTTGATTATTCACCTCCAAATCCCAGGAAAGGCTATGGTCAAATTCTCTGTCTGACTCACAGGATTGCTCGAATG
>VYZP01064611.1:55064-67752 GCA_013400635.1 Hypocryptadius cinnamomeus | reverse complement strand
GCTCAACTGAATTGTGCAATTTATGTAAATGATGTGTGCGTGTAGATGGAAGGAGGGGGAAGGTCAAACCTGTTCCTACAGCCTGTGCATTTTCTGCCTTATCTATGTATGAAATGGTGCAGCTTCTGTCTGTTTAAAAGGTCTTACATTGAAAGAAAAGGCTACCAGCAAGAAAGGCACCTTCCTCCCACAATAGTTTGAGTATTGTGCAACGGAACAGATTGTATCAGTTTAGAAAAAAAGTCATGTCCCTGACAAAACAGTATCAGAAGCATGTAGAGATCACGTCTCCCTTCTCTCATTGTTACTCAGCTACTTTTATGTAACAAAATGCCAGCATGGTGATTCTAATCTAATTCAGCTGTGCAAGCACTTTGATTGAAAGTTCAGAGAGGTGTTTTTAATCCTCTCCAACACGACCTAATAGAGGATGGCAAAACAGGAAGCCCTCGTCTGCAGATCCTTCCTCACTATAATGGCAGGGTGGAAGGTGCCATCTGTCATTTCATGCCATTATATTGGAAAGTGCTGTCTCCTCTAAATTCCTTGCAGCAGCTGCTCCTGAAGGCTCAGCTCTTTGTCCTGAGCAGGCAGCTGCCTCTGCCACCCCCTTGGGAACAGTTTTGTTTTCACAGAATCAGACAGGGCTAGAAGTGATCTCAGAGGTCATTGGTCCTTCCGCCAGCCGCTGGGATGGATAGGCGCTCCTGACAGATGTTCTCCCTGGCAGGCAGAGATTCTGGCTCTCAGAGACCAAACCTAAGCTGCCTTTCCTGAATTAGGAGACCTATCAGCTCCTACTACATGTAGTAGCAGTCTGATGCCCAGTTGTTTTTCAGCTATAACCATTTCTTCAAGCAATATGATTTAGTGAAAATACAAGATTTTACTTGAGGAATCCATTGTGAAGATGGTGGCTTGGTCTTTTTGGAGGTTTCTGTCCTTCAATGTTATTCTCCAGGTTGGAAGCTTCCTGTTCCGCTACCCCTGCTTAGCCTTGCTAAACTAGTGACACGAAAATCCATCAAATTCCTTGGCTGCAGGACCACAAAGCATTGAAGATTTAATTTTAAATGAACAAGGAAGCCTGCACCTCTTCACATCTACTACAGACTTTTTGTAAGGACATGGGCACTGGGTAACACACCATTAAGCTGAAAGAAAAATGCAATCAGTGCCTACAAATGAAAGTAATTCAGAGAATGAGAGAATGGGCATGGTGCATTGAGATCTCTGTTCCTGGAGAATAAATGCATCCCTACAAACTCTCTCCTGACTTGCAAAAGAAATTGTAGTGTAACTATTCATTAATGGGCACACATTTTAGCAGATGCTTATACAAATAAATGTCTTCAGTAATAATACGAGATGTGCTTGGCTTCTCTAACACTGATTGATGCATTCTGCCTGTACACACCTGCATTCAAAAGCACAGAAAAGAGAATTATTCTCTATGAAAAGAAGGAACATTGAAAGCTTCAAACAGTCCTGCATTTGCAACAGAAACAGAAAGGACTTGTTGAATGACTGGCTAGTGATAAGTGAAAAGTCCTATTGTGTAACCACACAAAGCACTGGACACAAGACAAACCTATTTACATATGGGGAATCAGACCTCAAGCAAACCCTATAAGAAAGGACCTGAGACAGGATAGAAGATATGCAAAAAATAGAATTCCTTCCTCCCCACAGAGATTACTGCAAATTTCTGCTTCTCTCATTTATCCTTAAGGGTTAATCCTGTATGCAAGCAACTGTGCAATGATGGTCTCCAAAAATATACTAGAACTCTGGTCATAAATGTCTTTCCTCTTCTAAAAATGCACACAAATTATACATTGAATAGGTGCTATATATTCCATGCTCTCTACAGGTTATATGAATGATGCAAGGTATTTAAGGAAATGCTTCTCCAATTTGAGCATCATGACTAAGTATCAGTCAGAAAGAGCAAGGTTATTTTGAAGATACAAGATTGTTCATACAGGACAAAATTCACATGGTAACAGAACTTTGATATTCTAATGGTATGAGAAATTAATTTTCTCTCTGATTTTATATGCTATTTTTTTCAGCTGATTCTGATAAAATGTCCTTCCCCTATACCAAACTATTTTAATATTTCAGTTGTTATCTTTAGTGCAACACAGCATATAAGAAGTAATTTTATTCCACAATACACCCTTTGATATTGTTTAGGAGTAATGGAACAAGTTAAAATGTGGTCCTGTTTAAGCTTGCACTTTACCTTTTCAAAACTTCACTTATTAGCTCACCTCTGCATGCCATGTTTGAATTTTATATTATCCATGAGGCCTTTCAGTACAAATAATTAGTGCTTTGTTAAAATTAAGATTCAGGTAACCAAAGATACTCTAAAGAGTTGAGAGAGAAAAAAACCCAAAAAAATGTACTGTGCCTGTCACCCAGGTGCTTTCATAACTGAAGAAACGACTTTATTACACTGCCTGCTTGTAAATGATTTAAAAGGTTCTGCTGTTTGACGAGTCAGAAGAGTTTAAGCAAGAGCTGGTAGGGCTCAGACAGGCAACTTTATTGTTTGTGACAGTGCCTGGTATCCTGAGCCAAAAGGAGCTCACAAACTCTTACTCATGTGTCTACCCAGATAATCACAGGGACATTTCTGACCTGTGGAAGAAATGCTTGTGATTTCTGAAAGTGAGTAGTTAGCACTGCAAGGAGGATTGAACTGCTAACATGAATTTAAGGCAGTGGTTTGACATAGAACTGAACTCCCTATGCACCAACAATTCCAAACAATCTGCTTCAAACGCTAACTTCTAACAATCCATTATTTTAATGGGATTTCTCCTCTCATATTAAACTGAGAAATTCTGAAAGATTACATTCTCTTGAAGACATTATCTTAATAAAGTCTTAGCATAAATGCATTTAAAATCTGTGGCAGAAGTTCAGAGAAGAGCCAAAATAGTCACAAGTCTGTGTATTTCAGTAGCAGATGGCTTTGTCTTTTAAACTTGCGTACCAACTGTATCTGAAAAATGTAAATTCTACTGCAAAAAGCACATTCCTCTAAAATCATATGTGGACTTCATTACTTAGGGCTGGTTGTTTCCACATTCATTTAATTAAGTTTTGTGAATAGAACAGATGAAAGAGAAGGGGCCAAAAACCTAAGGGAAAGAGACTTTTGCAGTATTCATCCCCTCCAAAGTTCTTCTGTCATTTAAAACCAAATAGCCAAACTCACTGCTGAGTGAGTCATGTCAGTGAGAACCCCTTGCTAATCCTCTTCATTCCTTACAAGATGCATTTGCCCCACAAGCTGCAGGTGCCAGTCCAGCACACATCCAGCCTTACCTAGGTTTAAATCCCTAGAGCACATCTGGGCTCTGTGCAGCCACCTCAGCTCAGGAGAGTGTCCCTGTGCACAGATCCCCCAGGCTCTTTCAGCCAGGGCAGAACCAAGTCCTCACAGCAGAGCCTGGATGTTTGTAAAGCTACCTGCAGAGTTGGAGTGGCCAGGATCACAGAATAAGCAGTTAAGAGGCTTTACCACATAGAAACTCACAGAAAATGTTAAAATCAATAGAAGATGACTTTGCAAATAAGAGAAATATTTTAACTACTTTGCTAAGAAAGCAAACAAGTTATTTGCTTAGGTCATGCAGCATTGTCCAGAGTTAAATGTAGTAACTTCAAATAAACCAAAGATAATGGATGGAAAAATGTACTTCTGAGGAGTTATTTTCTGAGAAAATGCATGTTGTATATGAAAAGGAATATGAACCTCAAACTGCTGTGGTAATGTATCCTGTACAGGCAGGCTTCACAAAAACAGAGTAAATTCTTTCGAAGTGGCTGAAGGTCACAGAGCTGTACATTGGAGAAAAGACCTGTTGTTAGGGTTCCCTTTGGCACATACCTGATTAATCCTTCCATTTCACATTCCTCCCCAGCAGCCAGCTGAACAGCAGAGTGGGGAATTAGTTTCCTTTGTCCTCAGAGCAAAGGAAACTAATTCCTCAAGGAAAATGGATGGCTTTAGCTAAGCAGCTAAATAAAGTCAAAGAAAACATGTTCTTTTCAGTTAAGCAAAAGCATGTACCTGCAACAAACGACTGTCATGTTAAAAGTACATGACAAGTAGCATAACCCCAGTCTCTAAAACAGGTCAAAAAAGGACATGAAAAATCCCCCAAGGTGTCAGCAGCAGAACTAATCTAACATGGGACTTTAAAGAACTCGTGTCCCAGGACTTCAGCATCTCTTCCAAACCGTGCCAATCTCTCACCTCCAGAAACTAACATTCCTCCCCACTGCTCTTCCAGCATCCCACTGAGTCCTGAAGGCAGCACCTGGGGGTTTCCCAGAGCCCCTTGATGTGCAGTTTTCATCCTCACTCTCTAAAAGATGTGCTGAGGCTCACCTCCTTCCCACTGCCCCCCTGGCACCCAGCACTGCAGTGCCCCGGCTGCTGCAGAGCTGCCAGCAGCTGCGTGACCACCCAGCTTTTGCCTTCTGGGAGCTGGGTGGCCAAACAGAAGCCAAAAGGGGAATTGTACCTGTGATCCTGTCCAAGGAAGAAACAGTTAAGTCTCTCTCTCTCCTCCAGCTACAAATTCTTACAAGGTTTCTAAGAACAGAGCAACTTTCCAACTTCTGTCCTATCAGATCTAGTTCACAGCAAGCAGACTGACGGAAAATGCCTGGACAGATTTACTGCATACGCTTCGTTTCCTTAGGATGAAGGCTAAATGTGATACAAAACCTTAGGCTTGTAAATAAGTACTAAGTGGAGCAATTATAAACACTGTGGGGGCTTTGCTACTCTCTTCATTGCATTTAAAATTTGCAAACTGTCTTATTTACAAGAACTTGTAAACATAATTTTTAAAAAATCAACTTATTTTAGAAGCCACACAAAATGATTTGGTTACCTATGATTAGGAACTAAATTAATTACAAATACTATAATAATTTTTGCCTAATTCTTCTCCTAGCCTTCCAATTTCACAACTACACCAAGTATTGTACTAAAGCCTTGACTTTACCAAGCATCTAAGCTACACATAAACTGCGTGCAATTTTTCCCCACCTTTACTGGAAAACTCTTTCTTGAGAGAGAAGAAACAACCTTCATGTTTTCTACAAATTATTCTAATGATTGCCTCCTGCATTTCAGTGCATTAAAGCAGTACCTTTTAGTAATACAGTTGTAGTGTGTATTTGAATATCTCCTTTATCTTAGTATGCAGCTGTTCCACAGTCTTGGAAATAACAAACAGCAATTCTGATTTTAGAAGACCCTTGCTTTGAAGTCAATCTGCACTAAAGTCAATAGCACTGACAGCGACTTCACCAGGAGCTGAAGCTGAACCTAAATGTTCATCTGTTGTATTAGCCTTAGTATCAGTCACCCATTACTTTTTGGCACCCGCTTTCTCCAAAACAGAGCACTCCTTCCAGACTCTTCTCTTTTTCTAGACTAAGGAAATTTCCAGGGAACTAAACTGTAATGTAATTATGACAGTATGACTCTGCAGTTGTCATAGCAATGGAATGAGGGTGATAGGCTGTTGAAGTAAAAATAAAACTTCAAGTACAGCTAGTGGAGAACTAACGATTACTTCTAAATGCTTTACCACATTTACAGGCCCTTTGGAGAACGGCCATTGAAATCACAGTGTAGATTGCCTTCTGAACTGCTGTACTCAGAGTTTTCCACCTCTGGGCAGCAGGAGCCTGACTGTTCTTGCTTCCTTGTAAACCTGTCTTTTGCTGGGCCTGCTCGTTATTGCGTATGCTATGTGGGACTGGAAAAGTTCTGCAGTGTTCACTGGGTAGAGAAGTTTCCAAGGGTTTCTTTCATTGTATCCTTAAAAGGTACCCTTAAAAACTTAGGAGTTGAGATGAACTGGGGTTATGGAGTCAAAATGGGAAAGCTGTGTTGGGATGTGGTTTGGACCACGGGTAGGAAGCTTTTGTAGTAACGTGACTCCGTTCCATCGTGCACACACCATACTCAGAATGAAGCTGCACGCAGCAACTGCTCAGTATTTAAGCTACACTTTCATACCAAGCACCTCTCTTTCAGAGCAATCCCCCTGCTTCATGCTGTTATAAAGTGGTAAAGAGATACAGTTCACAACTGCAACACCAGGCATAGAAATCAGCCTCTGAAACAACTGCTTATTGCTTATTATTTTAAAACCTTCTTCTGGCTAGCCAGCCCTTATGGCATTTGAGTTTTCCTTAGGAACACAGACTATAACTTCTCTTCAACGCAAGATGGTGTTATTAAAAGGGGCAGGGTGCTAAAAACTCAGCAAGTCCTTATAATTTATCCTGTTTCTCAGTCCAAATTTTGTGTAGTAATGCTTTAGGACATTTATTCTTCCCTTGGTACAGGGAATACCAGCCAAGCGTTACATGTTGCCTAAATCATGAGCATGATTAGGAATATAAATAATTTTGCTTTTTAATTTATGTAAGAGAAAGTGCTGTGAATTTTGCTCAAGTCCATTCTCACCACCAAGACTATTAAGGAATGGCACTGTCTAAAGATCTGTAAAAGAGAATCATTAGTTTTAGTAGTAGAAACAGGATTTTCTCTTGAATTCAAAACCAAGTAAAATACAATTAAAACAGAGAAACAGGAAATTCCATTCCAAATAGAGGTAGGTGGAACTTTTTCCAATGTAATTTGAAAATTGCTTTCTTCAGTCCAGGGTGATGACTAGTCCTAGTTTTCTTATGGGAGGGTTGGGAAAGGGGGTAGGGTTTGTATTCACTGAAAAGGTAAATTAAAATACGCACAACATTAGAAAGTTATGCTAAACATGCTTTTTATTTTTGGAGAAAGAGCAAGAAAATAGCAGTACTTCAACAGACTAGAAAAAGCCTCATGTAAATACTAAAAGCACAGCAAATTATACTAAAAGCTTATACATTCTGAAGTCAAAGCATAAAGTTGCATGTAAATATGTGTGTGTATATATATTTATACATATATACACACATAGGCACACAACTTTTAAGTACAGATATAAGTATCTGAATTATCTGTGTTTTCCTTATCATTCAGTTTAGTTTTGGGTAAGTGAAGCAATTAGACCAGAATTAACATTAAAAAAAATCCAACCACTACCACAGACTAGATTAAGAACTTATACACATACACAATTACAGCACAGTCTTTACTCTTGTGGCCTTTGAATTCCACTAAAATAAGCCAGTTTTAGAGGGAATGCACCCTGGAAGTCTCTTGGCTTTTATCATTGAAATATCCTAGCCTAACAGAGGAGCTACCCCAGAATGTGATCTCCAATTCTTCCTGCAAACTGCATACATGCCAGACATGAACCATGCAAAAACCCTTTGAGGTTTAAGCCCTTAATTATTACCTTGTGTCAAGATTCAGGCACTGTGCTTTACAGCAATCTTCAGAATTAAATTTAAGAAACTAAAATCACATTGGGAGTTGATTTTACTTAAAATAGAAAAGGGTGAAAACTCAGATAGTTGGCAACTCTCAGCTGATTAAGCATTTCACACAATGAATTAATAAAAACTTAACCAAGTGCTTTAGTAAGTTCTGAAAACAAAAATAAGTTTTATTTCAAATAACAAGTTAGTATAAAAAGTTTTAACATATGCAAAGTATGTGCTCAAAATACTTATTTCGCATTTTTAAAAAGAGCTGTCATCTACCTTACAGCAACAAAGTTCACCCAGTATAAAATATTGCAATTTGTCCCATTGTGTCATATGAGAGGTTTCCTTATTCTTCATATGATCAAGAACACTTGCACAAGAGTTATTCCAAGCCACATAGTGGCAGACAGACTATGTTTGAAAATGTGCTTTTACTATGCAGTGCAGTAAAAGCTAAGCAAACCATTTCAGAGCAGCGTTTAGCAGGTCGAAGAGCTACGTCAATGCAAGAAATCCAGAGAAGAGTATAAAAGTTAATGCCAAGTGGCAGTACCAAGAAAGTGAATTAGATCAACAGAAAAAAATACCCTGCTGATAACATTCACTATCACATGTACAGCTTGTAAGCTAGGAATAAATTAGCTTAAGGAGGAAAAAAAAAGAAAATTCACTGTGTAAACAATTCACCCAGTACAAAACTGGATGCAGCCAGTAAGAGCAGAGCTAGCTTAGTAGTGCTGAGGATGTGCGTGCATCCAGATGCCTGTTCAAAATGCATTTATCAATGCCACTGACCCCCTCAAAAAATCACCTAGAGCTATTTACATCACAGCAGAGGCTTCCCTCCCCCTTATGAAGTTATTACAACTCAGGAAGTCGCTGCTGTCTACTACGATTAGAATTCCAGTTATAAGCTACCAACGTTTGTAAGATGAAAACACCCACCTTCCAAATTAAATTGAAAACTCTTGTCAAGCATGTCTGAAGACTCTTCAAAAGTTAAAGTACAGCACTTTGCTCAAGTGGTATTTGCATGAGTAACTTGTACTGACAGCCTGTTAAAATAAGAGAATTTAACACGACTTGGGGTAGCTGGGTGTTCCTCCTCAGGAAGAGGGATCCATACAAATTCCAGTCGTTCTTGTTGAGGTGTGTTACAGGGAGAGAAGGACAAAAGAACCTCAGTTCAGTCAGCCTTGAGGGGAATCTTCCTGATTCTAGAAGTATTCCTCCTCTTCATCAAAAAATCCGTTTTCTAGGGCATACGAGCAGTCTGCATTAGAGTCAGCTTGGCAGGCACCTTTGTATTCTTGAATGGATTCGTACAGGGAGTAGAGCTGACACAGCAACGACATATCCAGCTGCCGAAGGCCAACCTGAAGGGGCAACAATTCAAACAATCATTACTATAATTGTCTTTCTATGGCAGTATAATGCTATATATCTTTTTTTGCTAAACAGGAGGTTCAAGCTTCTTTCCACCTTGAACAGTTACGAAATGTGAAAGTATAATTCATTTTCTAAGGTGACAGATGCCCCATGGGACAAACTGGACAAAAGAACAAGGAACAATGTGATGCAATAGTACAGAACAAATGCAGTGTTCTTCAAAATGTTGTATTACAATAATGTGCTTAACTTCCAATAAGCAGTTCACTGCTGTCGGAGCCATAGCAGATAAATTCATAAAGTCTATATTCCTCATTATGCAAGGGAGATATTTTTCCAGAAACACCGTGTGTCTTTCACAAATCTTTCTCTGACACCATCACAGGCATTCTGCTTTTGTCTGAAACGGCCTGGAGTAAAAGTTTTAAATGGGACTCTTGACTGATTTTCCCACTTCCCAGCTAAGTATTTCTACTCTGATTTTCTTTTCGATATTGAAGTACATAGGCATCTGACAAAGCCAGGTATGTCTAGCACAATAGAGCACACTCCTTCCAAGCAGCAAAACTAAAGCAGAAGTGACACAAGGACAAACTTCATATCTTGCAAATCTTCAGAGTATTTTCATGTGCCACCCAAGCACAGGCTTGATTATAGTTAAGCACCTAATATTTTGGTCCTTAAACTTCTCAAATATTAGCTCCAGAGCAAATTAAATATTTGAAAAACCATTTTAAAAAAAGGCTGCAACTTTATGTCAGGTACAAAACCAGTATGTTGCACTGCAAACTGAAATAATGCCACTTATTTAACTCAATTCAGTCTCCCTCTCTGGCAAGAAAATGGAGAGTTTACTTGACATTGTCACCTATCTGAGTCAGATCAAATTAAAACTAGGTTTTGCCTTGCAGCAAATTTAAACCACTACCCAATTAGAGATTTTAGAGGAACAGCCATTTCAGCCTTATTTTTCAACGAAGTGTTAAGCCAACATACTGTTCCTAGTGAGCCTCAGTTTCATCAAATAAAAAGTTTTTGCCACAACTCATGTCAAGAGGAAACAAACAAACAAACAAATAAATAATGTTATCAGCCTTTACTACAACCTGAACACCAGGCTTGTATTTTATTCATAATGAGAACTCTTACCTCTCCTTATGCTTCTAAATTCTCAGCACAATACACTCAGCACGCCAGAAAACCACAACAAGCTAGCATGAAGATCTTACTTTGACACTGCTGAACTATTCTACCAGCAGTTCCTTCTGAAAGTGGGGAGAAAAAAAACCTCATACACCACAATGCCACTGAGAAAAACAGGATACAGCATCTTTCAAGAGCAACACAAATTACTTGGTGACATCATGAAGCCAAAACATGAAGTCCTACACAGGCTAAATATGAAGACTTTATGACAAGACATGGAGCACCATGCTAGCTGCCAGGATATTACAGGTAAGTCTTTCCACCACCTCAGATCTACGCTACTTTTCTCACCCATTTTCCTTTATAACCTGAACTGCTCACCTCAGGTGAGAAAGAATGCCGTGAAGCTGGACTTAATGCTCTGACATACAAGCATGAGATCCACCTGGCAGACCTGCATGAGAGCTAAATGTTTGAGGGACAAAACTGCAGTCCAGAGCTGTTCAAAAAGCAATCAGGAGTGAGTCAAGCCAAGAAAGTCAACCTGGAGACTGGCAACCTTTGTCTCCCAAGGAAAGAGGGAGCATTTTCACCAGCAGCTCTCCTGTTTCAGCTCCATAAAAGACTTGAGCACTTTCTGTGAAGTTCAATCCTACTGACTGCCAAGCACAAACTTCAAGGGAAAAACTGCTCAGCAGAATTAACATAATAGGTATTTAAACCAAATGGTTATGTTTAGTATCTTATTTTTCTGTTGCTGCCACTAATATCAAACAATCAAACAAGAAGTCTACTGAGAAAAATGCAGCCTCTTCAAAACTTTCAAGTATGATCCCTGAGCTAAGACAAGACTGAAGAAATGTCCAACCCTGATAGCATTAGCATAATTTTTAATGCCAGCCAAGCTGTGTTTGACTCTTGATAAGACTACCTATAGTACACAATTCCATGTGATAACTCTGTTCCTTATGATCACAGTTCTGAAATGACGTCTCCTTTCCTCCCTCTCTCCTCAAAGCATCCAAGTTAACCATTTTCTCAACTTTGGAAACTTACATACACAGTATGTGTATGTATATTGCTTGATCATGCAGGGAAAGATGCTCTGCGCATTTCTTCCTCACTCACTATGGAAAATTTAAAGCAAACTCCATTACTCAAAAGTATCTTTGACTGCTGCAAGAAAGTTCAATATCAGTAACAAAGCGCTTTTATCTTCTTGATGAAAGACAGCCTATTGGTACATAAGAGTCTCTCTAATTTGCACAGGCCACAAAAAAGTGCATGTGGAACCAAGGACCCTGTTGCTTGAAATTCTTTGATGTGTTTAGAAGTATCTTTTTCTTCAGAAGTAATTTTATCATTATCATCAAGGATAACAGAGTATTAAAGGAAAGTTTAAAGGGGAAGTCTAGTTATCAAATGTCTTTGAGAAGTATCTCATTTGATTTCTCATTAGGAAAAAAATAGATTAGACTTGCCTAATGAGTTATCTTTGCTTTTTTGGATAGGCTTAAGACGACTAAGACCATATGTCCTTGTTTCCTTTTACAGCATTGCAGAAGAAAGCCCCAGCAGTCGAGAGACACCCATCCTTCCTGAGCTTTAATGCAAACTGGCAATTCTAATACACAGTTTTAAGAATTATCTCTAACTGTTGAAGCACTGGTGGTAGACTAAGATTTCAGCAAACTACACTGTCCTTCTAAATCCACCGAAAGACCTTTCAAAAGAGCTTTTTGTCCTCAAGCACATCTTTAGCCTGAGAAAAACAGTCTTGAACTTGGCAGATTTTCAGCAATACCATATTTTATTAGAGTTGGAAGACACCTCTGGAGATCATCCAGTCCAACCCTCCTGCCAAAGCAGGGTCACCTCGAGCTGGTGACACACAAACGTGTCCAGGTGGGTTTTGAATGTCTCTAGACAGGCAGACTCCATGAGCTCCTTGGGCAGCTTGTTCCAGTGGTCTGCTACCCTCAATGTAAAGAAGTTCCTCCTCAGGATGAGGTGGAACTCCTTGTGTTTCAGTTTATGGCCACTGCTCTTCATGCTGTTGCTGGGCACCACCAGAAAGTCTGGCACCTCTTGAGACTCACCTTTCAGATATTTATACACATTAATGAGATTCCCTCTCAGTCTTCTTTTCTCTAGATAAACAGGCCCATCTCCTGCAGTCTCTCTTCGTAAGAAAGATGCCCCAGACCCCTGATTATCTCTGTGGCCCTCCACTGGACCCTCTCCAGCAGCTCCTTGTCTTTCTTGCACTGATTCTACAGAATCCTCAGCGCGCAAGGCTTAGGCTATTATTAGTCATCACAGCTGCAGCTTGCACCAGCAAAGCACCAACACCCAATCAGTGTTTAATCAAAAGGTGCGCCAGGTCGCCCGGAAGAATTCCCTATAATAACGCCGCGCTACAGGATCAAAACAGAGTCCTGGAGAAGCCCACGCCGAGCCACAGCCACCTGGGCTGCACGAATCACTGCCGGCACTGGGGTATTTTTTAACGCCAGCCTTTCAGCGTGGCTGTCGGGTCCCGGGGGATGCCGCAGGGCGCGGTAAGCGGCTCCCCATCCGCACCCGCGGCAGCCCCGCCGCCACCGGCCCCGGCCCTCCCCCGCCGCCGGTACCAGCAGCCGGGCCAGGGTACGGGGGCTGCACCGGCCCGCGCCCACGCGGGGTCGGAGCCGGGGCGCCGTTCTGGCCCCGGGGAGGT
This sequence comes from Hypocryptadius cinnamomeus, assembly GCA_013400635.1. Taxonomy (NCBI): domain Eukaryota; kingdom Metazoa; phylum Chordata; class Aves; order Passeriformes; family Zosteropidae; genus Hypocryptadius; species Hypocryptadius cinnamomeus. Next base: position 55,079 of record VYZP01064611.1, on the reverse strand, counting down.
GGCGGCGCCCCCGCC
>VYZP01064611.1:27554-54910 GCA_013400635.1 Hypocryptadius cinnamomeus | reverse complement strand
CACCGACGGAAGGAGCCGCCTCGGCCCCGCCGCGGGAGGCGCCGCCCGGAGCCCGCCCCGCCTCCGGGCCGGGCGGGGGCGGGGGAGCCGTGCGGGGCCGGCGGAGGGAGGGGAGGCAGGGGAGGTAGCGGAGGCAGGGGAGGTAGCCGGGCGGCGGGGCCGGAGGGGTCGCAGGTGCCCCGGGTCAGGGCCGGGGCCGCTTTGTCTGAGCCGAGGCGAGTCCCTGCGGGCGCGGCCTCAGCCCCGTGCCCCGCAGAAACACCCCCGCGGCAGCGCTCGGTCCCCGGGCACGGGCAGGCAGAAGGGCCCTGCGGCAGCGGGGCTGAGCCTCCGGGCTCGGCCCAGGGGCTGGGGGAGGGATGAAGCGCAGTGAAAGCAGGCATGAAAGCAGATTAAGTGCTGCAGGCGGAGGTGACCAGTTCTTCTGTGGCGATGGTGTTACATCAGTCGCCTGGATAACGCGACGCTGCTCACCCTTTCCATCAAGATGTTTCTTTCTGCCCCAGTTTGTGCTGGGATAAATGTCTTCTCAGTAGCCTGTACAGTGCCGTGGTTTTGATTCAGAATGAGAATAATGTTGATAATATACTGATGCTTTGATTTTTGCTGAGTCGTGTTTATCCTAAAGGCTCTTTTTTGTCTCCGTGTCTCTGTCTCATGCTCTGGTGGGGAAAAAGTACGCAAAAGAAACTGGGAGGGAGCATAGCCGTGACTGGTGACCCAAACTGGCCAAAGGGATGTTCACCTTTTTTATTTGTACTTTGTTCTCAATTATTAAACTGTTCTTATATCAACCTACGTGGTTTACTTTTGATTCTCCTTCCCATTCCACTGGGGGAGAGTGTGAGGCGGGGGAGTGGGGTGGCTGAGCGAGCAGCTGTGGTGCTTTGTTTCCAGCTGGGCTTAATCCACGACACTTTCACATGCTCACAGCCAAGTTTTGTACTTAAGGTGTTTTATCTCCAAGCATTGCAACTACACAAACCTAGGTCTATCGGCTTTATGAGTCAAACTTCTCAACGTGAGGGTTAGCTCGCTGTCTGTCTGCCAGGGTTATTCACAGAGAGAACTGTTGCTCTGCTTTACAGAAATACCCAGGTGCTTTCCTGAGAAGGCTGTGGAGAGGGAGCCATGCTCCAGGACCGGGGATGTGGCACGGGAATCCCCAAAACTGCCAGTGCAGCCACAGCTTTGTGCCACAGCAACGCAACCTCAATGTGCCAACTCTGATTTTGTGCCTTTTATGCTTCCTCCCTTTCTCCTTGACATGTTTGCATCTCTGGAGTCTCTTAAAAAAATAAAATAGGGCAGTTCTGGATTATTCAAAATCCAAACCAAAGCAGGGTATTAAATTGGAGTTCTGGGAATATGCAGCCATTGCAAAGCCAGATTGTTTAGAGGTGCATTCCTATTCCCATGACCCTGCTTTGTTTGTGGGGTTTTCTCTTCAAGAAATACCCAGATATGGTGATTTTGAGTTAAGCCTCTACATACTTTCAGTTTTGTTCCCAGACTCGCATGGTTTTTTCATGGTTTAAATGTCATCGGACTCTGTGACAGTTGTTTTCAAACTGCTTACAGTTGAGGAAGCTTTTGCCAATCTTTGTTCGTGTTTACATGCCACTTTAGGGGTTGATTTTTCAGACAACCTGATGTACTTTTTAATGCTTTTTGCCCTGGAATGAAGAAGATTTTTTCCCCCTGTTGGGCATGATGCTACTTCTGCCCAAGCTGATCGTGAAAAATAAAGTTGTGCTCATAGCTTTTATGGAAATAAAGGCATTTTAAGCCATCCTTATTGTAGATTAAAAGTGTCAACCAAGGGTGTCTGACTGCAAAAACTTTGTTTTGGCTTGCTAAAGAAGTACATACTGTACTATTTTTCTGCTTATTAGCAAATGCATTTATTTGTTCCCATTCATCACCCCCCTTTTTTCTCCCAGATGACAGCTATTTGAAAAAGCTTGTATTGTTTTATCTAGACCACCTTATATTTTTTTTTTCAGTTTACTTGATTTCATTAAATTCTGAGTGCATTTTCTTCACACTTGTGTCCTTTAGGCACCTTGTTGCTATGTTTACCATTGCAGAGATCTTTATGCTGTCTTACCGCTCAGCCTTGTAGTCTGAAAAAGTAAAAAAACCCACTTTCTGGGTTTTCGGTGACCCTGCTCTCAACTGGCAACCTTATCTAGTCTTCATTCATACTAAATTCATAATTATCCTTTAAAAATCTAAATCTACTGCTTTATTTATTTTGACCAAGTTATAACAGGGTGATAATGGAAGCTGGAGTCTTTTGCAGTTATGTCTTTTGGTTATGAAGCAAGCTTTTGTTAGCTGTATAGACCTCTTGGTCTTTGTTGGCTCCCAGAATTGAACTAGAGAAACATGTTACTTGTCAAAACTGATCTTTGCTAAGGATGTTACCTCAAAAAACCCCACATTAAAAATACATGTTGCTGTGTCATAAAGAATTAGGAAGTTCCAGAAGAGTGGTGTCCCATAGCATCTCCTTATGCATTACGGCGTGGGTTTAATTTACATGTTTATGTGTGATGTTTTTCCTTTCCTAATTCATTAGGAGGATACACAATGCTTGTGTATCATTTGTGCATCATTTACTAACAATCCTCTCTCCAAATGTGGTGATCTATATGCATTACAGCATACCTTGAATTGATACATTAAGACTGTTCCCTACAGCCTTTTCTCTGATGCTTTCCCCTCTAATAACTGAGTTATCCACAGATGTTAATGGAATTCCTCGTTATGACAGCCCTGTGTTAGTTATCCACATTGGAATGAGGACACGAGGACACAGGGAGCTGAAGGTAGGTCGTGGTAAAAAACATCAACTAATTTTAAATGCCTGGTTTGTGATTCCTAGGAATGACTTTCCACCCAACAGAACTGACAAAAGGACACGTGCCTCTGCTTCAAGCTACCCTACACAGAGCAGCACCTTTGCTTAAAGCTACCTTCATTAGAATTTTAAAGTAATACTCCAGAGTTTGCAGCAACGTGGCACGTGTCACATTTGTCAGCTGTGCATCAGGGATATCTTAAGACTTGCTAAACAAGATGCACCAGAGCTCCTCTGTCAGTTTGGAAGATGTCTCTCATTGGGTTAACTTGCATTCTGAATTACTTGTCAAGGGCCAGTCAGGATCCAGATATCACAATCTGGGCATAAGCAAGACAAATTAATAATTAGTTACACATGCTTTACTCTTCCATTTGGCCCTGTAGTTAAAGTGCCTGAACACACACTGTTTCTCATGAGGCCTATGAGGCTTTTATCACTGGTATGGAGGAAGAGAGATCAGACTGTTCTGTGGTGCTTTGGGAATGATGTGAATCTCAGCCTCTTGGCAGAAGAGAATTTAGAATTTTCTGGGTATAATTGGAACCTGATATATGATGCCATACAGTGGTATATTCAAACAGAAACTAGATTTTCAGCTAAAGATCATTCAATTCTTAGGTGTCATTTTTCATCAGTTTTAAATAAAAATGGTCGGGTCCTAATTTTGACACTTTTTTCCCAGTATATTTTTATATCTCTGCCTAAAAGGTGAAACCCCAAGTCTATTCTAACACATATCACATGGGCTTCCAGCTAGGCCCCTAGCAAAGTGGTATCCCAGATCTAGAGCAGAGATTTTTATTTAAGCTATCTGAGTAAACAAGAGCAATAGAGGGCTTTTACCTTTTCTGTGGGTCTGCTACCTCATAGATACCCAAGGAAGACACTTCAGCCTTTACAGGATTCACAACAAAGTGCTAAAAACACAAATACGGAAGTTTGGGGACCCAGGTTCCAGTTTTAAGTTCTTGATGAAATGTATTCTTGTGGCTATAAACCCTGGTACACACCACTTGCTCTCTCAGCCTGCTGCTGTTGCCCTTGTTGTTGGTTTTTCACCAGATCCTGTCCTTGTGCTGGCATGGACCCTGTTCCAAAGCAATGTCCCCTAGCTGTGGTCTCCAATGCCATCAGTCCTATCTGTGCCTTTTCTTGCTCCAGCTGCCACACATGGATGCTCGATCTGTGTGTCTCTGGAGAGGGATCCTGGACCAAGAAACCCCTGGCCCTTTATACTCTCACTAGCTGTACACCAGATCTTCACCTGCCCTGCTCCTCTGGGTCTATTGGCAATTTGTGGGGTCCACCAACACCTCATGGAAGTCCTTCTCCATGCCCAGGTGGGCAGCTCTTATCTTACAGCTTGGGCCAGCCTTGGGGCCCTCCAGGGTCTCAGTCCTTATTTGAAGATAACCAGTCTTTGTTTATCCTCTGCTTAGCCATTAATGTTAGCAAACAGAGTTCATTTAGAGTGCACCTATGCTAATTTTTGAGCAGGACCCACTCATGCTAAGCTGTAAGCAACTTACAGTTAAACTTATGCCTACGCAATTCATTTCTAACATTGTATAAAAAAACTCATTTTACTCTTCAGCACTCTTTCTGCTGTCTTCCTCAGCTTCTCTGCCAAATCTGATGCTACCCTTTAGCCTGCTGCAGTGAAGTCACACTGCTAATTCTTCCTTTTTAATGGAGAAACAAAAAAAAGAAAATTTTGACAACAGTGTCTAGGGCATGGGGGGTAGGTGTGACAGAAGGTGGTTAGGACTAAGCCAAGCAAGGGCAACAGATTCAGCAGGAATCAGAGGTTACAGGGAGTGATCTGTAGAGATCTCATAGTGTGTGTTAGTAATGTTTCATCACTGATGGCAACTCCAGCTGGCAATAGCACACATGCAGGGTTTTGTTTTTCTTGTGAGCTTTGGTTTTTTGTTTTTGGGTTGTTGGTTTGCTTTGCTTTGGTTTTGGTTTTTTAAGTGGCAGCAACTCAAAGCAGAGCTCTCTTTCCTCTCTCCTTTTCTCAATGAGGATGGTATGGATTTTTGGACTAATTTATGCCCATCAGTTAAAGCAGTGAGAATCAGTATGGAAATCTGAAGAGCATGTGCATATAGTGGCAAATAGTTACATTTCTGCAGTGATGAGTGGTCTAATTCCTCTCTCTCACTGTATTTTTTTACACTGCAGTCAGTTCCAAGTGCTGTGTTTTGTGTTGTGAATGGGAAAAGAAGACTCAAAGTATGTACTTTCATATCAAAAATTACGGTTCAGGATTATAGGAAGGATCATGCTAAGGAAAAACAAGGACTGGATCTGAAAGTAAAGTTAATGGGACCTCTAGTTGAGGTATCCAAACTGTTGGTTTTCCTGATGATGCCAAAATATGGTTTATTCATATCTCTGTTCAACTTTAGATCAAACTATAAATCTTCTCTACAGTACATCACCCCATGCACTGCAATACTGGTTTTAAAATCTCCTTATTCTGTCCTCTCACTTTATTAAATTAGATGTAGTGGTATCAGTCTTTTTCCCCCTACCTCTCCAGCCTCATATATTCTTCCCCATTTTGTGAACTCTAGAAAAAAAGAATTGTAATTTAGACCACACCAAATTCATAATCCTATAATGTATCCTTTTTTTCAGGATTTCTGTTGTAGTTAAGAAAGCAAGCCATTTTATTATTTCTTATCAGTTGGCAAAAGTAAATCCCCCAAAATGAAGTGAGAAACAATGGTAGGCTGTAGGAATTTATAATTTCAGTATTATACGAAAATTCATAGCCATTAAAGAATCCAGCAGAGTTTGCGAGGTAACTATAATAAACTAACCTCGTGCCCAAAGTTCTTAGTGGCTCTGAACATCTTCCCTACATGCCCTTTTGCTGTGTCAAAAAAAAAAAAAAAAAAAAGAAAAAAAAGGACTTCAAAGTGCTTTGAGTGCTTTGGGATATTTTTCTCCTCTTTCCCATGAGTTCAGTATAGTTCTGATAAGCATTTGCCTCTTCCAAAAGATGGTTTGAGGGGGCATTTATTACCAGTCTCTGTGGTTATTTCACTTTGTTAGCCTCACAACAACTCACTTCTTACTCTCAACAGTCCAACTTGACTTACAGTAACAGCTTTCCAGAATCTGATTACTGAAAGCAGATCACCAGGGGATCAGAGCTACAGGCTTTAAGGGTATTTGTCTTATTATCCCAGTGACACTGAGCAGACCCTTTCCTTCAGTGAGATCTGCATTGGGGTCAGATCTGGAGGATGCTGTCTAAGCTGGGCTGAGGTCATCTGAGGTAAAAATGATGGGAGCTCTAAATCTGCAGGCGAAACGGCACAGCGGGAAGCAAGCTGCTGAGCAGGAATGGCTGTGGGTGCACAGAAGTGGGAAGGACTTCTGCTTGCAGAGTGCAGTATATTGCAGATTCTCTAGCAATTTGCATCTGCCTCAAAGCCTTTTTGAGTGAGGAATGGTCACTGGTAATTAAAAAAAATTAATTCTTTATTTCTCTGTGAAATGGTCATTTGGAATGAACATGGAAGTTTCTATGTACTATTATGTCAGAGGATCTTAGCAAAGAGATCATATTTCTTGCTTCTTTCTTCTGTGTTATCCCTTAGCAAATGTGTATATCAGATTTTTTTTCCAGGCTGAATATAGAAATCTATTAGATAACATGTTTTCACTAGATAGATGTAGATTACACTGCTCAGGAGATAAACATTCCTCTTCAGCTGTAAATGGCTGTAATGCTGGCTGGGAGAGCATAATTTTATATTCAGATGTACCTGCGTACTTGTAACATGACCTTTCCTCTCCTGCAATGCAAGTAGACAGATTTGTGCCTGAACTGAGTTGCTAAATAATTAAGTTCAAAACTGAGGCTGTAGAAAGCCCCAGTTCATACCCTTCAGTTCAGCTGTGCCCAATGCCATTGTCCCATATTGCCCTCCGCCTGCCCGGAGCTCTGCCTGCCGCTGCCAGGAGGCTGCACTCCTCTGCAGGCACTCAGAGGGGAGAGTGATGAGCAAATTTCAGCAGGGCCTCTTCCTTGCAGCAGCTGGGGTTGCACAGGATGGATGAGGCTTCAGCGATGCCTGAGAGCACAGCAGCAGCCAAATTGAGGCCAGGCCAGAGCTTGAGGGGAGCATCCTCGTGTGGACCTGGATCTCCTTGTCTTGTGCTGAAATTGAGCCACCTCTGAGGTGGGACAGGGGAAATCATTTAATGGTGTGCAACATTATTTCTGAACAGTTTAGAGGAAAAAGATACTCTATGTAATTGAAAGTTCATTTAGGTAGAGAGAATGTAATTACCTGACACAGTTAGAGGAGCAAAGCTATTATGAGTCTTTGATGAAAGTTGTCATCAGTTGTTTAATGGCCAACAAGTGACTAGAATTTTTGTTTCATATTTCATACCAGAACAGCACATTCAGCAGCCCCAGTGACCCCTAAATTCAGTGCAGGGACACTCAGCAATTACTGACTCAGAGGCAGATGTTCTCCTAGCTGAACTACGATCATTGCTTCTTGCAGCAACAAGTTCGGGCCTTATTTCATATGGGCAACCTACTTCTGTAATGGTACAGACAAAGGAATATCTTTGAAATACCGTCAGTATTTAAAAATTAAATACATTCTATGCAGCAAACATAATGCTTGAAAATAACTTCTTGGTGTAAGTACATGATGCCCGATTTTTACCTGGTGTGAACTTGGCAGAGAAATAGTATCAAAGCAGTTTACATTTCAAACAATGTGAAAACAATCCACCCCTCTTTTCCCCCCTTCTACTCTGTTAGAAAAGCCCCTCTCAGGCAGTGCAAACTGTGTGGCTGTTTCTCTGTCTCCTGCCCAAGAACTGTATGTGCCTGCCAGGAGGGAGGGTGATCCTTATCAGCATGTGCTGAGCTCATGTGCCTCTCAACACAATCATGCTTTTCAATTTCTTGCAGACAGACATGATTGTCCCAGGCTGACATGTGGACTGAGAGAAACCCATCCAGCTCACCAGGGGATCCAAAGGTTCAGTTCATCTTCCCTCCTTGAAGTCCCTCCAGCTTTTCAGAGCTGTTCTTCATTGGTAGAGACATTGAGGAATAACTGTAATGCCAACAGCTGTCATTGCCAGGTGGGAATTGTGCTGGAGTGCAGCAATTCCTGCACACACCTTGAGCACCTGCTGCAACATTGGAGACAGCTCACATGTGACAGGATCAAACCATATAATAATCCAGTCAATTCTTTCTCATTTTACAACTTGGTGCCATCTGGAGCATGGCACTGAGAAAGCCTCACCCAAAAAGCAATCTACAGTAAATGTTGAGGTTGCAAAAGGAAATGAAAACTTAAAGTAAAACAAAAGGCTAAAACCCCTGCAGGGGGAAATGCGACAGCAAATATCCGCAAAGAGGGGAAGCTGCTAAGTCCAAACATCAGTGCTGGAAATGAGATCAGATCAAGCTGATCCTTAATCTGTCACTGACAGGAACAAACAGGTATACAAATGAGTTGGAGGGAAAAACAAGGATTTGTGAAGTATTTTTGGCAAGTCTGGAAAAATAAGAGTCATTCCATTTGGCAAATGCAATCCAAAGGCTTCTTTGCTTTTCTCTGTTGAGTTGTCCAGGGAAGATGGAAGCCTACAGAGACTGCCTGATTAAGAACCATCAAAAACAGGATTGCTACCAAGTCCAACACTTGCTGTGAAAATAAAAGTCAGTTTTAAGGCACATAAATAATTTTATTTCCACTTGCATCTCTAAAGAATGCTAAGGAGTTAGAAGTGGTAGAGACCTTTTGAAGATCTTGTTTACAGGTTGGACAGGCAAAAGCAGCTTCTTCCTTCTTAGCCTCCATTCTCTCTTAGCTTCTTTTTTAAAACTGTGACAGGATAAATAATATGTAATTTATACAAGGCCACAAACTATGAGAAATAAGATGTGGAGTGCAAAGTTCGCATGCTTTGAGTTCAACTTACTGTTTTTAAAACACTTTCAGAGTGCAATTGCTCTTAAATTATGAGTTTTCAGAACTTTTTGGAAAACTAGTGACCTGGAATAACTTTTAGATATCTCAAAATTATTGTCAAATTTCAACCGTAGGAAAAAAAAAATCAAGAACCATCTCTTTTATTTTTCAATGCTTATGAAAACTTTTAGAATAGAATGAACATAATTTTGTCAGTGCTTTGAAAATAGGTTACTTGTATCCTGTGGCACTCACTCTTTTGATGAAGACATTTATATTTACCAACTTTATTCTTGTCAAGTCATGGTTTTCTCTGATATTGCTTTGAGGTAGGGAGAGAAAGAGGTAAAATGATAATTTGATATCACTTTGGTGAACTATCATAGATCAGAAGATAAACAGTAACTCATAAATACCATGATTTTTAAATAATTTCACAACTGAAATATGTTGCTGTCTCTGCTCTAGACTTGATTCCGAAAATTAATTACTTTTAATTCTCATTCATTTATTGAAGTATCAACAAAGGCACAGTTAGTTAAAACTGCGAGAAATGCACAATTTAAGATATTTTCCAAAATTTTCATAGGAAGATGCTTCCTAATATGTTCTGGAGACCTCTGTCATTCCTAGAATAAGCCCCACAAGGCTTGGTCCAAATCTCATGGAATTTAGTGTCAGTCTGTCCACTGGCTTCAGCTGTAGAGAGAACTGGGTTAGAGCCTGTGTCTGAAACAATGGGAGGCCTGTGGTGTCTGAATGTTGGACGTTTCAGAGAAGAACTGACAAACAATCTTGCTGTCAAGCTTTTCCTTAGGGGACCTTGGTCTTCAGAGCAATACTGATTCACCAAATAGACCTGGGAGGTGCATAATAATCACATAAAAAAAGGATGAAGGAAAATGGTGTTATTTGTAATACTAGCCTGTATAAAGGACACAATCAGTTTTATAAGAAAAAACATAGGGAACTTGAAGAAGGCTTTCATTAAGCAATATTAATAGTGAAATTCCATCACATTTCACAAACAAACACTAAATGTGTGAGGGCAAGAACTTAATGTCTGATTTACAAATGCTACTTTTGATACTGGCAGTGATATGAAACAATTTGAAGAACTGCAGGTGACCATGTCCTGGATTACTGTTGTATGATAACATCAGTGTTTCTCTGCCAAATGCCCAAGTTGTGCAGGTAAGGTGTTTTTACTCTTATCCTCACTGGTTTTCACACTATTGCTCCATCTTGCTGATACATTTTAGTGTGGTTCAGCCTTTCTCAGTTTTAATCTTCATCTTCTTAAAACTTTGTTTTGGGTTGGTGTTGGTTTTCTGGTTTGTTTTGTGGGGGTTCATGCTAGGTTTTTTTTGTTTCTTGTAATAGCCATATAGCAATACCTTTACCATTGCAGACTGAAAGGCCTGGTTTTATGTAATCACTCCACTTCCTCAAAACATCTCCTAGAAGTGTTAAGTGCACTGCCACACTCATTTGAACCCCAGCATAGCAGTGAGGTTGCGTAATGCCCTTCTCTAAATCAACATGAGCAGATGGGAAGGAAAATAGCTTGAGCTAGCACAGCACAACTCCCCTTGGGCACTTTTCAGATGGAGGTGGAAGTGCAACCTGGCAATGCCCTACTGTCTTTATTTTGTCCTCTTGAATGACAGAGGCAGCCTAGCCTGAACAAAGAATTATTCCCCCTGGCTCTTCCTCTCCTTCCAATTTACACTGGGAGCACACTACACTCTTTTAAATATTGCTTCTATGGTAATTTTTCTCAGCCATCACACATTGCTTCATTTCTACTGGTATTTAGGCAAAAAAGAGAGAAGATCAATAAAAAATTAAATAAGTGAGATATAAACAAGAACAACATAGGTTAAAAGGTGATTAAAAATAGTGACATTAATAAGTCTTTTTTCGTACTTATCAGGTAGGAAGCTCACAGCTGTATGAAGAAATTAAGCCTTGTCAATTTATTAAAACTACATGATCATCACGAGTAAATTTATCCAAAACAGAAGGAACGGAACACTACCAAGAAAGGCTAAATGCATCACTTAATTCAACCTCACTGTAACCACTGAAGTCATGAATTTGGGTTTAGCTGGCATCATCTCCTCTCTGGTGTAGAAGCAAATGGTTATATAAAAACAATGCAAAAATCAAGTTAGAACTGACTGGTTTAATGAACCATTCGAGAAAACAGGCTCCATGTTAAGGCAGTTGTAACAGAATCCACTGCTTTTGAGCAAAAGCTTCACCTGGAAAATTTGTTAATGTGAAATTAATTACATACATAAATGTCAGTGGTGGTGTCACAGGTTTTTATGTACCAGGTCAGCTATTCAGTGGAGGAGGGACACATCCAGGATCTGACCAGAGGTGCTGCTTATTCATGGTGCCTCATGAACAAGCAGCAGGAAGAGCTCAAATCTTTAGTTTAGTACCCTTGCCCCAGAGCAAGACACAGCTCTACCTCAGAACCTGCCCAAAGAGCCATGAGAAGATCAGATTTTCTCCTGCCCTTGCTCTGATAATCCAACAGAAGTGCCTGTCCTCTTTTTCTTGTACTTCATCCAAGGATTCAGTTCACTTCCAGCCTTCTTTCCTCATATAATTTATTGATGTCAGTGGTTGGGAAATTCTAACTACTTTAAGCTTTTACAATTTTCAAAAAGACTACAGCCCTGTGTGCAAGAATATTCCCTTATGTACGTCCTCTGCAACTTAAATTGTGCTAGACCTAGTTTAGGATGACAGCAAAATGGGCCAAAGAAATAATAAAGCTACAGAGAGTTTAGGTTGTCAAATTCTTTGTACTCCAGGGACAAACACTGTTAGAGAACCCGGAGCAGCAAGGTGCTGAGACAGATTTAAGCCTTTCTAAGCCAACCTGGTTGTGATTTTCCATATATGCAACATTTGGGTTAACTTTGAATTCACTGTCTCCAATTCCTCCCAGTCCCCTTAATTTTTCTTGAAGTTTCCTAAGTTTTATACCAGTCTGCTCTGTGTCACACTTGCATCTTAACCCAGCATTGTCTATTTCCTTCACATTTCTCCAACTCTTTTAAATGAGTCATTCTGCAACATGTTGCTGTGCTTCCTTGTCTTGCAAAGGTCGAATGTATTTTTTCCTACCCTTTTGAAGCTTCAGTGTAATGTGAAGCACCAGGGGAGCCCTTCCAGCTTTTATTTTCTCTACAGGAGTCTGTGCTTAGTTTACTGTCTTCGCAGAAGACCATGTGAGCAGTAGAGTTCACAACTGACGTGAGAGGCTCAGTTATGCTCCCACTCTCAGCACAGGTAGAGCCAATCCATTTTTCATCTGTGGCAGGGGTTTCTATGGGTCTCGATTTTTGCAGGGTTCCTTATGGGAAATTCAATGAGGAGAATCACAGAAGATATTGGAAGATGATAAACGCAGGAGCAGCTTTGAGGGGGTTGTTTTGGTTGTGGAAAAGAGAGATAATGACGTTGAAAAAGAAGCAGTGAAATAAATAAGTAAGGAAAGAACAAAAGCCTCTTTTGAGGTTAGGTTCTCAGCAGGGAAGGAGGAGCTCAGTTTAGAGGTCATTGGGGCTTTTGCTGGAGCAAAAATAATGAGGAGAAATAGGCAAATTTGAAGTGTGTATTTGGAGGACATTGCCCCAGTGGTATGGTGAAATGTGTAACCAGTGAGACAATGAAGAAAGAAATAAAAGAAAGATGTGGCAAAAGGAAAAAAATGTTTCCTGGAAGCAGTGTGGAGAAAAATAACACCCTTAAAACAGTAAGTAAAATTGTCAGCATGATGAAAAGGAGAAGCCAAACAAAGTGGGAAAAGAGAAAAGCAAGAACATTTATGCTGAAATGCGTGTAGGGGAGAGGGGGCTCTGCCTCCTCTGTTTTTTCTAAAGCTTCTATTAATGCATGTAGTGAAGAGCTCTTATTTTTCCAGTCATATGTTTCTTTGCACCTTTCCACATGACTTTTCTATGTTTATGATGGATATATATATCACAGAATCACTGAATATGCCGAGCTGGAAGGAACCCACCAGGATGATGGAGTCCATCTCCCAGCCCTGCACAGGACACCCCAAGAGTCACACCATGTGCCTGAGAGCATTGTCCAAACACTTCTTGAACTCTGTCAGGCTGGCGCTGTTACTATTTCCCTGAAGAGTCTGTTCCAGTGCCCAACCACCCTCTGGGTGAAGAACCTTTTTCTAATATCCAACCTAAACCTCCCCTGACACAGCTTCAGGCCATTCCCTCAGGTCCTGTCACTGGTCACCAGATAGAAGAGATCAGTGCCTGCCCCTCCTCTTCCCCTCACAAGGAAGCTGAAACTGCAGTGAGGTCTCACCTCAGCCTCCTCCAGGCTGAACAGACCAAGTATCCTCAGCTGCTCCTCACAGAGCTTCCCCTCAAGGCCCTTGATCATCTTTGTAGCCCTCCTCTGGATGCTCTCTAACAGCTTAGTATCTTTCTTATATTGTGTGGGGTTATCCCATTTTACATCTCTCTGAGAGGTTCCAGAGGAGTTACAGCCTCAACAGAACACAGCTGCATCTCATCACCTCACGGTTTGCAGCGTGAGCTGATGATGGGCAGTAGCTGATGGACATTGCCGCCACTCTGATTCTCATCTGCTGCAGAGGTTTCTTGTTTTCTTCAGCATATCTCTCAGCATTTGATTTTTCACTGCTGCAGAGCCAAATATTTCATTAAGAGCTTTTGCGGATTTACAGACCATCGCCTAGGTCTAATGTGCCACAGCTATGCAACATTTCCAGTGAAAAACTCCACTGTGCCATGTCCTAGACAGGCAAGGACTTTCAGTGGCTTTCAGGGAAAGGTTACAATTTCATCTCTTTCCCCAGGTGTTTTTCTGCAGGAATATGGAAGGATTGGATAGATGGGTACTGTGTTTATTTGGGGAAATACTGTCTCTTTTGCCTCTGGGCTGAGAGGAAATACATTTGGCCATGTGTTATTGTTAAAATATTTATGTGCTCTCTGGAGAGAGTCTTGTTCACAGGGTACTGTGTCTGTCTGTAAGAGCAATAAACAGGTACATGCTACAAAGCCAGGATCTGTAGCAAGACTCCACTCTTCATTGACAAGGAAAGTACAAGTGACATTTACTCAGGACTTCACAGTAGTATTTTGCTCACAAAATACTGCACAGAGTGAGAAAAAACATCCCCTGAAGAAACAGATGAAGGTGCATTCCTTGGGGATTACTGTGTGATGAGACTTCAGGAGCAGTGGTCAGCACTGGTAGCCAGTGTCCCAAGAGCAATAACAATTATTTTGCCCAAGGCACAGCCGTCACAAACAGCTAGTTCTACCTCTCTAAAACTGGGGGGGGGGGGGGGGAGGAGGGAGACAGTTAAAGGCAAACTTTGGCATTTGGAAATTAGTCAGCCCCCTTGTCTCACTCCTGCTTGCCTGCCTGTTTGGCAGCAGAGCTGGCTGGGGAAAATGTTTCTCTGATCACAGACGGTTTGGAAGGAAACTGGCAGATCTACAAGTGGAGCATGTTTCAGCATTACTTTCAATCAAAAATTTTCACTAATGAATTCAGCTTAGTGGCACAAAAAATAAAGGCTTGTGTTAATATTTTGTTCTTCTTGGCCTTGTCTTGCTTTTTTTCCCCCTGAATGAACCTCAAACACACCCCTGAAGGGGAGGTAGTTTCAACAAGTTGCTTACTAAACAGCCACACCCCTCCCAGCACTAGTACCTGCCCCTCTCCTGTTCAGTCCCATCCCTCAGCTCTCCAGGGCATCCAACTATCCATTCAAGATAAATTAATTCCAATCCCAAAATCTGTTTTATGTCCTTCTCTAGCCAAATCATGAACTTGAGGCTTGCTCTTCTTCAAGTTGTTGCCTACCTTGATGTCAAACGCTGCCTTTGCAGAAATTCTCAACCCAGTTAATCACCTTTCCCTTCTTCCTTCCTGTCTCACTGTTGACTCTCTGCCATGCCACATGTGGCTCAGGCTCTTTTCAGCAGTTCAGCCTCCTTCCCTGCAGAGATTGCAAGGCCTCAGGATGGAGAAAGCTGCTGCTGAGAGATGAAGAGCTGAGAAGCAGTGAACCCCTTGCAAATGTGAGCTGGAGAGGGCTCCTCTCAGCTTTCTACTCGCTGTCAAACATGCTTCTTGTCAATCTCACAGCTGTGATAAATAGGTATGATTCGTGCTAATAAAACAGTAATCAATATTGATACAGTAATTAATATTTGGAAATAATAAAACAGTTAAAGGTGTAATGCCAAGAAAGGGAGAGGAGAGGTTCCACCCTGCCCTTTTCTGCAGATGTTCAAGGCAGGAAAAAGCAAGAGATAACAGTTACTAAAAAATAACAGAAAGAAGAGAAAATCTGGTTGGGTCGCAGGAAAATGTTAATTATATAAGATTTATTGCTTTGATGCTTAAATATAATATTGGCTTATATTATGTTAGTTTTGGCTTACATTATACCAGCTTGGTGCGCATGTGTAACCCAAAAGGTGAATCGAAGGACATCGAGGAAGAGGAGAGGCCTTCATCAGAGACGACCCCCAAAGAGTGGTGCAACAACCTAAAAGAGTGCTGGAGCATGCGTGATGAAGGTGGTGATGAGGGTGGAGATACAAGTGTGACAAATCAAAAATAGGAGGAGATGGTGATGACATACAACATAAAAAGGGGAATTTTGGCCTTGGCAAGCTCGTACGTGAGGTGACGGGGGTCAAGCCCTGCACTCCATACCCCGCGTGTACCCCGCGCGGTTATTTTTGTTTATGCGCTATTGTAATAACCAAATTGTCCCTTATTTTAATCAAATTGTATTGTCAATATTTCGAGTGTATTCAATTTTATATTTTAAGCTATTCAATTAAAATTGCTGCTACATTTAATTTTGTTTGGTTTTTTTTGATGGGATAATTGGGCAAATATAACACAGCTCTTGAGAGAAAGTGGCAGAAGAGCTCTTTTTGCCTCAGTTTGGCAAACAGATAGGTAGGGCAGAGGGGTGCATAGCTACAAATTAAGAAACAAGTATCTGAAGCCACTGGAGTAAAGTTGAACAAAGCCAGAGAGCAATTGTAAAAGAGAGAGATTTTAGACAGCTTTGCTCTGTGGTAACCTGAATCATGTTGAAAAACAGTTTTCTGCTATTGTTGCAATGGAATTGTTGGGTTTTGACAAATATGTCTTTCAACTGCTTGTTTCTTCTTCCTCTGACAGAGCTCTTTTTCAATAATTCAGATAAATTCTCTTTGCATTTCTGTACTGGAATAATTACACTCTGAGATGATTCCCCTAAAGTGCGGGACTGTGTGGCATCAATCATGCCTGCCAGCAAGACTTTCCTCTGCTGCAGCAGCAGGAGTACTGGCTCAGCAGTGGTCTGTGAACAGAAGAGAGACAACATAGGTAGGGAGACACAACACCTTTTACACACCAAATGAGAGAGCTGAAGAAAGGCTCTTGTATGAAAAGTTGCCCATTTTCTCTAGTAGTGTGTGCTGGCCTAATAAAAGACAGGATTTCTTCCTGCTAGCCTTGTGTGCCTACAATACCTGTGCTTTGATCACGGCCTGCAGTTCACTTCAAACACTTCCCCAGGACATTGCTTGTTTTAATCACCACTGGCTGTTTCTTTTGCTATCAAAGGAACCACTTTTGCTAGCTTTTGATATGAGGAATGCACCTCTCTGTAATCAAAGTGATGTTTAGCTCGTCCCTGAGCATCCAGAGAGAAACCTTGAACAGTAGTTAGTGGCTAAATGTAAAATACGTATTTGTTAACAGCTGTGCAGGCTGAGGGTGGGGTGTATGTGTATAGAGTTGGTTGTGCTGTATTTGTATTGCTGGAAGGTGAAGGCAGCTGCTTTTTTTATATTACAGATTCAAGGCATACTGTCTTTATTTTTTACACAGAGATGTAAAATTAAAAAAAAAAAACCAGAAAAAAATTTAACTTCTTATTTTATAATACCATTCAACTGATAGAGTGTCTTAGAACACCCCAAACCCACAGTTATGGCTTACAGTTTATGATCTTGTGATTGTCATCGCAATTATTATTAGTGGACTGAAAAATGGCTAAGTAAAAATATTTGAAATTTTAAATATTAAAGAAGAAGAGGCAGGCAGAAGGTGAGTGCCTTTCTCATCTCACTGGGGTCACCTCAGAAGCCTCTTCTAGAATTCCTGCAGGCCTCATTCACCCCTAATTCCCATACACCCTCTCTGGGTTGTGATGGAAGTACAGAAAAGCAGGCTGTAATTACTCAGAGATGATCAACAGGTATGTCTTATGTATGTACACCCACACAAGAAATTTACATGTATGAAAAAACATTCTACTCCTGGTTTGAGAACTCTGTTGTCTCAAATAATGATTTCTCTGATGATGTCACTACCCACAGGTAGTAATACAGGCCAACCTGTGTATCACCCAGTTTTAATCTTACGATGTCCAGCCTTTTACCTGAGCAGGGGATGTTTGTCACTGGCACCTGCTCCTCAGATTACAATATTGGTCATTATGGCTTCCACTGAGGAAATGGTCAAACACACTGCCCTGCACAACAATCCACAGAGTGATCCATCCAATATTAGTGAGTTACTGAGACAATGAGGAAGANAATAAATTAGCCTTCTAAGAACATGGAGTCAGATTCCTTCATTTTCCTCGCCATCGTCAGGGACCTCAAAAATACCACAGGGCAGTGAGTGGGGGTGGGGACCTGTTGTGCAACCTGGCCTTTTGCCAAAGGAGTGATGCTCTCACCCCTTCTCCTCCAGTGTTGACATCTGCAGTGCCTCCCCAGCCCCTCACTGTGGGTGCTGCTGTCACTTCAGGCAGCAAAGCCCCTGCAGGCAGCATTTCCCACCTGAGGCCACCTGAAGGGTGGGTGTCAGGTGTGACCTTGCCAGCTGCCTGGAGCAGCTTGGGCACAGCAGGCAGTGGGCAGCAGGTCCCTGCAGCCAAAGGCACCTGTTCCGTGCAGGGACAAGCCACAAGGGAATCAATCCCACCCTTCATTTCTTGCTTGGGGACCTGTGCTGGGGGATCCTTGCTTGGGGGCCTGTGCTGTGCACAGATCATGAATGAAGACTGTGTTCTGCCAAATCAGAAACAAAAAATAAACCCAACACAGCAGCGTTTGAGCTGGAGACATTCCAAATATCAGGAACAAAAGGAAATCAAGGCGCTTTCCTTGTACAAAACATTTGTGGTGCTGTTAAATGAGCCGCTGCAAAGGCTGTAATGTTCCACTGATTCTTTGTTACTCAGCAACTACTGTGGTGGTTGAGCAGTGAATAGGCTAAGCTGAGTTTTCCTAGCAGAAGAATAATGAAAGAAGATGGAAATCTCAAGTTTTAGAAAGAGACTGATGAAACTGGTGGCACAGCAGGAAGGAAGTGAGGAACAAATGGAAGTCTGGCAGTCTGGAAAGGTTAGGTTTCAAGCACAGCTCCTGAAAAGAGGTCAGGGGATCACCATCCTATTAGGAGATCAAGTGAAGGCCAGTTGTGAAGCCAAATGGAATAATTTAAAGGAGGCTAGTGAGAGGGAGAGATGGGGCCAGCACAACATAGCACTAGGGCAAAGATCTGCGTGGTTTGGGACAAAGGAGTTTGGTAGGACTATTACAATCCTAATTTCCCATTAACCGAGCAATTACAGAAGACGCCAACACATACTTTGAAGATACAAAATTTCAGCTTGAAATTAAAATTGGTTGAATCTTAGGGGCACTATCTCAAGTTAAAAGAAAAGCAAATTAAAAATGGATGTTTGGCCAAATCCCTGCAGCTCTGCCTGTGCAGGCAGGACAGCTGATCTCCACTGCTGCCATCAGGTAAGGGAGCAGTCATGCACAGCCCAGAGTGCTGCTCCCTGTGAGCACTGATCCTGCTTGGAGCTGCCTCTCTAGAAATCCATGTGTGCTCATCCATGGGAATAAAGCCTTGCTCTAACTAAGGGAATTATTTTAGTTCCTCCACCAGCTTTAACCTATTTTTCATCTTCCTCAAATTGTCCTTAGCATTTTTCCCATCTGTTTTTTTTTCGCTTCTATTTTGCACCTCCCCCCTTCCCTTTATTGTCTGCTGTCAAAGACCAGATTCATTGTTAGGCCGATGTGATATGGACCTTTTTAATGTTCTTCCTTGGATAACAGCTAAAATTAAATCATTTAGTAAAAGGACAAATTAAATCATCAGCTGGGGTTCTTTTTTCTGTGGGTAACATAAAAGGATGTCTGTTGCATTTCATTTGAATTAAGGATATAATCATATGCACATTGCTGAAACTATTATGTTTCATAAAGTGGTCTTATTATTTTCTGCATATTTTTCTTTGTGTGTGGAGTCTTTTTCTTTCTATTAAATTGCATATCCATAGAGGATTTGGGGGCACTCAGCCAGTCAATCCAATTTGGAGTTGGATGGTGGCAGAGGTGGACTAAATCCCTTATCTGTTCCCTTCAGCTGTTTTACTCTTCTGCTATTGATGGAAACATAAAATTAAAAGTGGAATCAACTCATAGGAAGCAAGAGCCCAGCAAGAGACTTAGGAGGGAAAAGTTGAGGAGGGAGATTCTGACTAATCTCTCTACAGCTGGGGTAATGTGCTGACAGATTTGATTTTAAATACACATGCAGTAGATTGGGTATTTCACAAATATTGCCATTTCATTTATCTTAGTGGGTATCAAAGCAAGTACAAGAAGAAAATTGAAATCAGATTGGTAATGGTTTGGGGGTTTTTTTGAGGAGTGCAATTTATGGAATTCTGGTTTCCCATGTGATGAGTACTGTGAAATTATGAAGCTTGAGGAATAAACAGGAGGCCTGAAAGTGGATTAGCCATTTCTACAGGATGATAGCAGAAGCATATAGAGGAACTAACTGGTGTTTATACTTGATTCTGTGCATGCTTAATGTTATGTACAGCCTACAATGAAAAAGAAGCTCAAGCACTTGAAATCAGTGGTTGCAATGGTGCAAAGTTTGACGTAAATAAGAATTAGAATATGATGGACCAGACTGCCTGGTGTGTCTGTGGGATTCATAGTTCTCTTTTGATTTTTGATTACCTTTTGATTCCGGACCAGAGAGGACCTTGCATTTCTTCTACATTAGTATTTCTCAGCAGGCCAAATGGTGACAGCTTCCCTCCATGACCCAGATTGCTGGAGCTGCACGGGAGTTGAGTGATGCTGCTTTCTTTGCCTTTATACAAACCTCTCTGCTGTGCTTCCGTTTTGGGCTGACATTTGGCAATGCACACTGACAAATAAAATCTCTTATGTAAGGGGTTCTCCCCAAGGAGGATCCTCTGCCTCTTGTATCACAGTGATGTGACAAAGAAAACCTCATGGTCAGCATCATACCCAATCAGCAGGCTGGTCCTTCTGCAGTGAGGGCAGGAAAAGGACAATCCTTTGTGCCCAAGGAACAGATAGGGACATCTTTCTTCTCTTGAATAAGGGTTTCTTGCCGTAGCCAGTACAGAGGAGTGATGGGATAAACCCCACCTCTTTGTAGGATTCATGATCTGCAGATCACTTCCCTCTTGTCCATGGGGCTGACTCCCACCTAGGGCTGGATTCGGTGTGAAGTGGGGAACAAGCAGAGCTTTGCAAGGAGACCTCTATGAGACAAATAGTGGGAGAAAGACTGAAAGGCTGCAAAGGAGTCAGGAGGGGAAGATGAAGGATCAAGGGAGTTTCTCTGCATCAAGGAGTAGTGAACAGTAGCAAGGGAAAGCAACATAAGGAAGAGGGAAGCAGAATCTCTGTACCTATATAAGAATGTTCAAAGATGCTGTCATAGATGAAAGGAAAATATAGCAAAGGGAAAGAGAGGACAAAAGCAGAATGAAGGCATTTTTCAATTCAGGAAATGTATACTAAATGAAGCAAAAGAATACATTGTTGTTGTGAGTGTGATTGATTTGGCTGACGTCTGCTCCCTCCTGTTGGGCAGCTCAATGGGCTGCTGAAGAGAAGGACGCATAAATCTCACATGGGTGAGGTGTGTTGATGAAAAAAGCTTGGCGTCTTGTTGACTTGCCTCCCCACTTGACTGATGCTGATGTCTCACACCACAGATATGGCTTTTTGGATCTTGTACAAATTCTCAGTGGTGCTGCGAGGGACCATTCCTCCCCACTGCTGTCCTTGTGTAGGCACGGGCACCTCTGAATCAAAATGTTGATACTGAAAGCTAATTGTCCTGGTCTGGATTAATGCTTGTGGCTGTCTGAAAGCTGCAGTGAGTGCAGGAGAGGTGATGAGAACGGGCAGCTGGGGGTGGTGTCAGAAAGAACCTTCCTGTACATCGGTGACACAGATTTATGCCAGATTACAGTGCTCATCTCATCAGCAATTGGCAGGGCCTGAGTCTCCATGCACTTAGAGGCCTCTCCTGTCTTGATTCTCTGGTGCATAGCAATGTGGGAGTTCTTGTTTACTTATCAGAAACAAAGCTGAAAAGAGAAAGGGAAGCTCAAGGCAGCCTCTGTTTCTGCAACCTGTCAGTCTGGCCCCACTCACAGTTATAATCTACATTTTTCTTGGCTCCTACCCCTCATTTCTCACTGCAGCTTGCAAGGCTCCTGCATGGCATTGCAGTACGTAGAGGAGGCTTTGGTCAAACCCTCTAGAGCTCCATGTGAATTCTGCCCCAGTACCTACGGTGAAGGCAGGTTTGACAGGTCTCTTGGTCTTTCAAATACACATTCGGGGCTCACTTGAGCTACTTGCAGAATAGAAGAGCAAAGCCCATCTCTCAGGGTATTTATAGATTCTTCATTGCTCAGGGAAATTTCCTTGCTAGTTATCTCCTGCTAAACAAGGATAGCACTTTTGTCTTTTCTTACATTTAGTAAAGGAGAAAAGCTACATGGGCCTCCCTTCTTGATAAGAGACCTTTCTCAGTGAGTTGCACTTGGATTAGTTCCCTAGCCTGGTTCACAGAACACTGCCCACCCTTTCAGGGACAAAACTTCACTACTCTCTTTGTGTAAGTATTTTCTTTCCACAAGAAGAGATTGCCACATGGTGGCAATTTCCCTCCACTTTACAGTTGTATATACAAGTGCCTAACCCAGTCTGGATTCTTTTCCAAACATGTTTTCCTTCAGCCCTTCCTTTGCTCTTAGGAAACACTAGTGCTTCAAAGTTGAGATTACTTATCCCCTGTTTGGTTTTGTGGGGGTGTTTGTCCCTCTTGTCTATTCCCTCACACTCCACAATGCTTAGGATGCCATTACTTCTTCCTCCCTGCTTCCAGCCTT
Source organism: Hypocryptadius cinnamomeus (assembly GCA_013400635.1). Taxonomy (NCBI): domain Eukaryota; kingdom Metazoa; phylum Chordata; class Aves; order Passeriformes; family Zosteropidae; genus Hypocryptadius; species Hypocryptadius cinnamomeus. The sequence goes on along the minus strand of VYZP01064611.1, from coordinate 32,769 downwards.
CCTACCAAAGAAGATATTGGGACAGGTTTGGATTTTATGTAATCCTTGACTTTCTTAAAAAGCTGTGTATACTTTTCTTTACAGGCCTGAATGGAATGACCATAGGGACAGCTGAGGGAGCAGGGCACGTGCAGAGGGTTGAGGCAGACTGCAAGCCCGTGCTCAGAGCAGCTTCCTATGACCTTCTCTCCTGAAGCTGGCTCAGGGAACAGATGAAGAGCCCTAACCCAGTGTCTGATGTAATACTATTGAAACCAAATCATCTCTAACCGAAGTTTGCAGTTGCTTTTTTAAAAGGCAGCAAATGTCACACAGTACTCTAACAATCATACTGTGAGGATGTTAACCCTTTGGTGCTCTGAAATGTGCCCAAAGCAGGGCCCCATTCCCTGCTGTCCCTCACATGCATCTGCTCAGGGCCCAGTGCTCTCGTCCTCTCGCCTCTCAAAAGAGCAAGCGCCCCTGAGGATGCTGCTTGCAAGCTGAACTGTAGCACTGAAGGAAAAGTATTGCACTCCACTGCACAAAAGCAGCAAGAAAGAGAGGATTCCTGGCACAGCAGGAAAGCCAAGATGTCCCTGGAGTAATTCCAAAATCTTGCAGGCTGATGTATTTTTACAGCATCACAGAAACATGAGATCTTATTTTTCAAGAGTCCTGATTACAGATTAGTGCCTTTTGTGCTTTCTTTGTGCTTTCTTTTAGATATGATTTTTTTAAGAAGTATTGCAACTGACCTGTTCCTGAGATTTGTCTGTGCCAACCAACACTTTTGTTGGCATATAAGAAAGCACTATTTTTCTCTGTATTGAATTTCATTCTTAGATGGCTGAAATAGATTTAGAAGTGTATTTGTTGAGCAATGCTTAGGATCAAGCACCATTTTTTTGCCATCATAACAAACATATACTCAGCAAACATTCTGAATAAAATTCCATTGTATGGAATTGTCCTCAGCTGTGAATTAACATTTTTCATGGCAGATTTACTCCTCTGACAGAGAAAATTCAATATGTAGCTACATTTCTATTACAGATACAGTCTTCTGCTAGCCAACAGATAAGCTTTTTATCAGCAGCCATGCTTCTGTGGCACTCTTCTGGGCTGCTGCCAAGCTTTGCCATCCTTCCTTTCATGAGCAGACCAATGTGCAAATATTTGAAAACCCTAAATAATATAATAGCTACTTGAATGCATGCTCCAAAAAAAACCCCAAAAAACCCCAACCAAAACAACACCAAACAAAATCAATTTCAAAACTCTTACACCTACATAATGTACCTAATGCAAATCTACAAAACCAAGGAGCACAGCTGCCTTTTCCAAAGCTCCCTGACCCATGGACTATATAGATCAGCTTTTCCACTGAGCCACAGTGGAAGTCTGCCTTCCTATGCCTCTTTGCCACATCACCCCTCAAACAGAACATGCAGTGTCAGCTCCAACCGGAGCCAGTAATTTTGGGAAGATGAGTCTGGGTAAAGAACATAATGAACAAGCAGACAGGAGAGGTTACAGTGTGCTGTGTTTTTTATTATGCATAGGAGCAATGCCGAGGTGTGTGGGGTGTACAGCCACTGGTTAGAATCCAGCCTAAAATTCAGAGATGGGCAGTAGGTGCAGCTGTGTTGTCCACTGTGGTTGCTGAGGGCATCCTCTGCTGATAATTGAGCACCCTGCATTTTTAACGAGGCAGTGGAACTCTTCAGCTCACACTGCCACACAAGCTGCTGGCTTTAGCCCAAGCACATTTTATCTTCTCTACTCTTGTGAACTATTTCTCTGTTCTCCTTCTTGCAATGGAATAAGAACCTGTGGAGATAAGATCCTTTTTCTTCCCTGTTGCCCTTCAGATGAGAAGATGTGCGCTTGGAGTGATGCCCATTAGTGGAAGCGATGTTGGAATACTGGAATCAAAAAATTCCCCACAGAGAAACAGCAGTGGTAAAAGAAGAAAACTGAATAAAGTGAAGTGACCTTGGTGGACAGCTATTGAAGGAAAAAAAATGAGAAAAGAAAGCAAGAAAACTACCAGGAAATGGGTTAATATGTGAGGGCAACATAAAATATGAAAAAGTACAAGAAAAGGAAGGGGAAGTCAACAAAAATGTCACAACAAGCAGAATGAGAAGGCATAAGCAATAAAGGAAGAGAGGAAAGATTAATCAAATCCCTCCTTACTGCAGGGTTGTACTATAACTTGCCTTATGTTTTTTTTAAATGTAAATCTATAAATAAACTTCATTGTCTTTTTTTTTCCCCATTTGGGGGACATAAAAGATGCTAATAAGTTCTTACAAAGTGTAAATAGTTTAAGGGGATGGTACTAGTGATACTGAAGTATTAAAATGAAGACCAAAGCTAGGACTGCCAGTATAGGGTCTTTAGGTTATCCATACACTGCTGTAGCTCTAACAGATTAAAGACTTATTTGAACATAAAAAGATGAAAAATCATAGGGACCACAGCCATTATAATAATGCCTTGATTACAAAACATAGTAAAGGTCCAATTCTTTCAGGCTCAGACCAAATAGTCCTTTATAGTTCTTTAGTTAGTTCCAAATAGTAGAACAGTAGAATAGTTCCAATAGTTTAAGTTAGAACCAAATAGTTCTTTATTAATAGTTCCATTAAAGTTAGTGGAATCATCTTGGTGGGATGTGTTCCTCATCAAAAGTAAGCATTTCCAAGGTCAGTCTGCTCAAGCTCAGTGACATTTTTCAACTCTTCGACCAGTTTCCATTCTGACCCCTGGAGCAGTAAGGGGTGTAGTGATGTTTTGAGTGTTCTCTTCCATCAGCAGCAGGGCAGTTATATAGAGAAATACTTTTCATAAGGAGAAGAATCTGTCCTGTGCAACCTAAACTCATCAGAGCACTGAATATTGTTAAAGTGATACTTCCAGCAGCAGTCTCTGGTGCCATGGGGATGAAAGTTTCTGCATTGAAACTCTACAACTCCTTGGCAACAAGGGCTGTTCTGGGACCAGTAGGACAGGTAAACAAGCGTAGTTCTCCCTGCTCTCAAAGCCATAGCTCTCTTAGGCATTAACATTTCAGACTCACTCAGAAGGTTAAAAAAGACCCTGAGTGATGTAAAAGTCACACCACAGAACAGAGAAGAACAGATCACCTTTTTAAGCTCCATTTCAAATGTCACCTACTATAGTGATATGCTCTCAGGTGAAGTCAGGTTTGGGGAGAGAAGAAAAGTTGTGTTTGAAAGAGAATGTACTTCTGAGATGGTTTATTTCTTGCCATTTCCTGTGTCAAGTGCCAACGATTCTAGGATTTTACATAAACTCTAGAGTAGGATTGGAAATGAATACGTAAAATTCAGTGTATTAGAACTCGGGAAATTGCAAGCCCCAGCTAAAAAGCAGCTATAAAAGATAGTTGGTCAGGTTTTGTGTTCATACCTTTACATTTCCACCATTTACCTCTCTGTTCATATTTTCTCTGATGTCTCAGACCTGATGCTACTATTATGCACATTATGATCACTGTCACCTTCCACACAGGACAGGTAAAGAAAGAAGGCAAAAACCCATGAAAAAGCTACCATGCCTACATAATTAACTTTAGGATTATGGCTTGAACATAGGCTTGAAATATGTGACTTGGATTCCCCTATAGTTCTGGAAGAAGTCTTTAGAGTACATCCACTCTCGCTGCTGACAGATGGTAGAGCAGAGAACAGCCACTATGAAGATAACAGTATTTCACCCACGGGTTTTTCTTACTATGTAGTAGCATAAGGTAGCTGTGAAATCAGTGGTGTTTCAGAACACTTCTTGCAGTACTGAGGTTTCTGGCTGGAGGTAGCCCAAACACACAATCAGTCTAGAAACTCTCAATCTCAGCACAGAGGTCACATGAAAGAAGAAGAAGATACCTAGCCAAATGACAGGCAGGTTTATGTGGGTCACGGCTGTTTCTGCTATGTGCCAGAGGCCAAACTTGCTGCTTTTCACCCTGAAATGGGGAACTACAAAGCTTTAAACCCCTTGGGGATTTTTCCCCCTCAGCTTGTCATGAGAGTGGCTGGGCAAGATACAAAAAGGAACTCCAGAGAGGAAAGACTGAAAAAAAATTGAAGCTTTAATATATTCCTACTCTCTGACCCCATTCCTCCTTTGCTGTGCATCAACCGTTTTAACAATCTGGCAAAAGCAAATCCTGAAACTAGAAAACCCTTTCCTAACCAGTGTCACAAAACCTCTTGTCATTTACTGAGAAACATTATGATGTTTTAATACATAATCTCTTCTTCTCTTTTCTTTTTTTAATTTCTTTTCATTCAATATAACTTAGTTCCTCATTCTAAAATAGGTGTTCTGAAAAGACCAGTTTGCATTTTAAAACAAAAAAAAAAAATTAGGATCTTTTAATAGATTGAGCTTAATATGGTAGTGGCTGTTAAACAAGATTGACGAATAACAATAATAAAAATCAATGAAATCACTCTTACATATAATCTCTTCACTATGAAATAAACCACTGCTACATCCACACTAAGCATATGTAAACAAAACAGATGGGGGATTTCCCGCTGCTGGTTTCTTTCTCCTAAGGATGGTTATTTTCAGTTCATAAACTCTCAGCTGTCATCCCTGATTTATCTTCGCAGCAGATTCCTGTTGGGGTCACAGGGCTGGGAGCTGGGGCGATGTGGCACGTCCCCCGCTCGCTGCGCTCTGTCGCCCCTGCCAGCCACAGCGTTGGTAGCTGGGGTTCGTGCTTCCCTTTTAACCCCTTTCTCATCCCTCCCTCTGTCAGCGCCTGACATTTTGTGCATCTTGGTTGTGCTCCAGCATGGTGAGAGCCGTGTGAAGGACAGGCACGAGCTTAGTTTGTTGGTGAGCATCCTCCTCTAATTCGGGGACGGGGGAGAGAGCTACTAGAGATAGCGAAACCCCGCCTGCGTTCAATCTGCTACCCAAACAATGGCTTTATTTAAACATATGAAGACATCGCTGTGTAGAGGTCCTTTAAAAAATGTTTTAGCCTTTCCCAGCCGTAGAGAGAGCGACCACTTTATTTGCTGGAAAGGGCTCTTCCCGCCCCTTCCTACTCCTGCCCTGCCTCCGCCCCCCGCCTCCCTTCCCCATATATTATTACTCTATGCCACCAACGTTAAAACAGTCCCACCGCGCTCCGTGCCCGCGCCGCGGCCGGCGGGCAGCCTTTCCCTGGCCCCGAGCAGCCCGCGGC